>PVJD01012840.1:0-37383 GCA_004026545.1 Mormoops blainvillei | reverse complement strand
TGTGTGTGTGCCCATCCTTCAGATGCACATACATCCCGGGGACCAGTCGGAGCACTTATATGTATATTTTAACTCAACCCTCAGAGAAACATCATGAGGTAGTTACTGTTACGATCCCATTTTTACAGGTGAGACACCAGAGAGGTGAGGTAACTTCCTCGAAGTTACACAGCACGTAAATGGCAGAGCCAGGATGTGAGTAGTCTGGGCCCAGACCCCTGGCTCTTCACCACAGCTCTTTACTGCTTCCCAGTGTGTTGTTCAGGTTGACGTGGTAACACATGGGAAGGGTCTTCACCTGCGTGGAGTGGAGTTGGGACCAGGAAGTGATGGCGGCTGCTGCTGCTTCGGGAGGACTCTTGAAGTGGCGGCGGTCCGGGTCGGTCCTGACAGGACCAGGGTGCAGCCCTGTTCTGTGTACCTCAGATCAAGCATGTGCTTTCCGCACCGAATGAACCTTGTCGTCCTCATCTCTGTTCTAGCTGCTCTGCCCAAAGCTAACACGTGAGAAAAAGGTCTGAAACCTTGGATGTGCAGTGTTTGGGGAATAGCATGCCTTGGCTCATGCGTGTGATGGTACGAATACATTTCGGTGGTATTTGTTCCACAGTCAGCTGTCGCTAGAGAGGCGGTGTGATGTGTCAGCACCCTGCCCGGGAGGCAGGGCCCCCCAGCTGCATGACTGGCCTGTAGGGTCAGGAGGCAGGTTGACAGCCTAGGGGCCTTCAGTATTTCCCTGTGGTGTCCACATCATGGCAGGGTGTGCTCCCCTGGGTGGGCAGGGCCATGCTGGTTTAACTTTGTATGGCACAGGGTGCAACCTCAGTTGCAACTAAGTGCTTGTGAAGATGGCATTTGAGGGAATTAGGATTCTGAGTTCTTTCATTTCCTGGCCCAGTGAATCGTTCCGGGATAAGTCACGACGTGACACAATTTCATTAGAAGCATAAATCAGAAAAGAACAGTTCCTTGACCTCAGCAGTTTATAATCTAAATGAGTCATAAATAAAAAAAACAACATTAAATAAAACTACACTGTTTGATTGAGGTGATGCGAATAAAGGTAGTGCTGGCAAATGGACAGTTCTGTTCAGGGAGAGTGAAAGAGGCAAAGCGCTGCGAAAGGAAAACGTGACCTCTTCCGAAAGCCTCGCCATTCCAGCAGCAAACATTTACTGAGCGCCTGCTGCATACAAGGCTGTGCAAGGAGCACGGCAGAGTGGGATCATCGCTCCCCGAGATTCTGTGCCCATCGAATGGGAACACAGAAAGACTGTCATGTTCTGGGCACCCTGAGGAGAGGACACCGAGGAGTGAGTAGAAGCAATCAGGAGGACAGGGCCACCGCAGACAGGTCTCCACAGTGGTGTGAGACCACGGCGACTGGAGAACTTGAGGTAATTAGGTGTGACCGGCAAAGGGGTGAGGGCAGAGGGAAGGAAGCGACAGGAAGGTTCTGATACCCCTTCCTTGGCACGTCCACGCGGAGGAAGGCCTTGGGGTCTGTGCGGAGTTGAGAAATGGATTCCATTAAGGTCGTGAACCTCAGAAGGAAAGGTTTTTATTCAAGTGACAAATAACAGGACCACGACAGAGGCCACAGGGACGCTGGGAGAGTGCTGGCTTTCCTCCCCGCCTGTCCCGGTCAGATGTGTGACTGGCAGGGAAGTCAGGGGATCATAAGTGAGCCAGGACCTTGAAGGTTGACAGTTACATGGGCGAGTTCCCTGTGCCAGTGAAAAGAATGTCGTTTGGGGAGTCTGAGGATGGGGCATTTGTGGAACATGGAACACAGACAGATTGGTGAGACAACAGGGGACGATGACCCGAGGGCCTTGCATTTGGGGCATAGATGAGGGTGGCAGGAACCCAAGCCACAGTGGGCTTGATTGGCCTCAAGCACTGGAATGTCCCCTGGAGTAGGGTTTTCCCGTGCCCCTCCAGGGGGACCTGTGGCGCTGCTTGGCATTCCAGGGAGAATCTTGGTAGAGTGTGGACACCAAACTTCTTAGACCCTTCTCAGAAGAGCCTAATCTCCCGGGGAAACTGACCGCGGGCCCCAACCCTATGGAAAGATCGAGGCTCTGATTGGGGACACTTGGCTTCTGGCTTGTGGCTTGGGATGCGTTCTTGGGGGCAGAGCTGTGCAAGTTTGGCAGTAACAGCTCTTACAGGGCCCTTCCCATCCAACGTAAGGACTTTCAGTTCTGCCATGTAGTTGGTAGGATAAGCATTTAATTGTCAGGACAAGAGGAGTATGCATCTCGTTCCTTTTGTTGATTTTTGGTGCACTGCTGTCTGATTTTTTAACCCCGGCCCCTCTCTCTCTGCTTCAGAACCAGACTATCAGGTGTACCTCAATGCTTCTAAGGTCCCCGAGTTTTCAGACGACCTCACTGAGCTGGAGTGCCGGGTCGTGGACATGAAGAGCACAGAGCCCAGCGTCCGTGTCACGGTGTCCTGGTACTACAGGATGAACCGGCGCAGTGATGACGTGGTGACCAGCGAGCTCCTTGCCGTCATGGACGGGGACTGGACGCTGAGGTACGGAGAGAGGAGCAAGCAAAGAGCCCAGGACGGAGACTTTATCTTCTCAAAGGAGCGCACGGACACGTTCAGCTTCCGAATCCAAAGGACCGCGGAGGAAGACAGAGGCAGCTACTACTGCGCGGTGTCCGCCTGGACGAGACAGCGGGATGGCGGCTGGGTGAAGAGCAAGGATGTCTTCTCCAAACCCGTCCGCATATTTTGGGCGTCTGAAGGTAGGAGCTTTGTTCTTGTTCTTTATTCTTGTTTTGTTTTGGCATAAGTCGCCTGCATTTTTCCAGGCACCGTCACCTTGCAGCTTTCCATTTTTGCTAGGAGTCCAGGAACTGCAGGCCCAGACAACCACTGCTTTTATCTGCAGCATGTGGCCCTTGGAGGTGGTGACACGGGACAAGGGTGGGTCCTAGTGAGAGAGCTGGGGCTTGACCGGAGGCAAGTCCTAGTCTTGCAGGTGCTCGCAGTGTGCCTAGGGTCAGCCATTGACACTGTTGGGTCACCGGGTGGTTTTGAGCCAAACCTTGCAGGGGCCTTGGGAGCGTGTGCGTGCCCATGCGTTCCTGCTGGGTGCAGGCACGCTGGAGGCACCGCAAAGCAAGTGGAAACCGCAGGCCATTGCGTTTGCCCCTGAGCTGCCACTCATCCATTCAGAGAGGTTGTCGCTAGGGAGAGGTAGCCAGAAAACAAGGGAAACATTTTTTCTGATGCATCTCCTCGCATGTGATCAGAGCACTGCCAGCCTTGGGACGTCAGGTTCAAATCCCCATTCCTCTTCTTGTCCGCCCCTAGAGGCCTCCCAGGTCCTCCTTCACTCTCCGGTGATAAGCACCATACGGCCCCTTACACACCTCTGGGAACTCACTGACAGCTCTTCTACAGCCCCAAACCCCAAACAGGGCTCTTTAGAACTCGGCAACATCTCCTGCTCCTTGAACCTCATCGCCGAATGTTCCTTTCTCTTCCCTCATTAAACATGATCAACATCGCTCTCCCCTGAGGGCCTGTTCCCCGGAGTCCTCCCGAGTGGCAGTGTTTTCTGCCCACACTTCTCGTGCAGCCGGGCCTGGCGAGGGACAGAACCTTCCTTGTCCCCCACTGCAGCTTCCAGACCATCTTCCTTCCTCCTGAGAACGTCA
Source organism: Mormoops blainvillei (assembly GCA_004026545.1). Lineage (NCBI taxonomy): Eukaryota > Metazoa > Chordata > Mammalia > Chiroptera > Mormoopidae > Mormoops > Mormoops blainvillei. Next base: position 33,703 of record PVJD01012840.1, on the reverse strand, counting down.
GCCCCAATCTCAAGTCATCAGGTCGCTCCCCTCCTCTCACAGCCATCACGCGTGGACTCCTGGGCCCTCCTCATCCATCCTTCGAAGACGTTAACTCTGTCTCATGGCCGCTCTCTCTGGAGACCCCTGTCCTGCTGGCTTCGCTCTCCATGTAGAACGCTGGGTCACGCCGCGGCTGCCCGTTGGAATCACCCAAGAGATTTTTAAGAAAAACCGAAGTTTGAGGCCCACAGGAGAGTCTGTCTTAATGGGCCCGAGGGTCTGTGCGGTCGGGGCATTGGGATTTTAAATGCTCCCAAGGTGGTCTGGCAACCAAGGCCGAGAACCCCAATGCAGACAGGCCCTTCATTCTCAGCCCCCAGTCTTCCTCACTGGTCACCACGTCCCCCGTCCTGTGGTTGTCATTCACACCTCTGCTCACACCCTACACTAGACTGTCTCACTCCTGACAGTAGAAAGACCTCCAGACTCTTCCACTCCAAACATCCTATTCTCTACGCACACCTCTGTCTTTCTAGATTGCTCTAGTACTCCGCCAGCACCTGTTCCACCTGCCAGGATGGACAGTGCGTTAATTCTACTGCTGTGGACTGCCCCCCCCCGCCCCCAACATTGTCTTCTCTCGTGTCTTACGGAGGCAGCCATTTGCCCAGGGTAGTCCAGTCTGTAACTGCTGTCCTGCGGCATTTTTAGTAGCATCTTCTTCCTTCTTAGATCTGACCGGGGGTGGGAGGTCGGGTAAGTTAGGAGTCACCCGACCGTTACCTGGCCCGGGCTCCTGGTGACAGCCATTCCCTGTCCATACCCTTAGCTCCCCGGCCTTGCTAAATTCTGGCTAAACCACACCCCAGTTCAAAGCCAGCCCTCTGCCTCCTCATTCTCTGCACCCGCTGAGCTGAATGTGGTTGGAGGAAAACATTTCGGATATCGACTGGCCTCATTTTAGATTATATCTGCGATTGTTCATGGCAGGTGGGCTCTCCACGCTCCCTGGGCCTCATTCCGCATTTCCCTAATCCGGGCACTTCCCTACCTTCTACAATGATTGTTGCCTATCACCTTATCTGAAAAATCCCTCCCCCACCCCTAAACAAACAGAAACTGGGGAGGGTTCCCGCACCCCCTCCGCAGTGCTGAGTCCAGTTATGTGACTCATGTCCTGACAAATGCCAGCCCCTGTCACTCTTTGGCCACGTGGCTTCCCTCTTCTGTCTTCAATATTTCTCTCTTTTCTGGACGTTTCCCGTTGGCTTCTAAACAGGCTGTTAGATCTCCTGTCTGCGGTTTGTTTGTTTCTTAAGCCAAACTAATCTCGACCTCCTCTCCCTTCCACTTTCTGTTCCCCACATCCCCTTGCCCACCCGTCGCTCTGCTTTTTACTTCACAGTAGTCTTTCCCCTCACCCATGGTTTTACTCTACATGGTGTCAGCTCCCCGTGGTCAACTGTGGCCCAAAAACATGACATGGAAAATTCCAGAAATTAGCAATTCGTAAGTTTTAAGCTGTACACCATTCTGTGTCGTGTGATGAAATCCCGCTCTATCCGCCTCTCTCCCTCCTGGGACGTGACTCACCCCTTTATCCAGCATCTCCGCGGTGTGCACACCCCACCCGACAGTCACTGACAGCCCTTGTGGTTATCAGATCGACTGTCGTGGGATCGCCATCCTTGTGTTCACGCCACCCTTATTTTACTTACTAATGGCCCCAACATGTGAGGGTAGTGATACTGGCCATTTGGATGTGCCAAAAAGAAGCCACAAAGTGCTTTCTTTAAGTGAAAAGGTGAAAGTTCTTGACATAATAAGGGAAGAACAAAAATCATATGCTGAGGTTGCTAAGATCTATGATAAGAATGAGTCTATCTGTAAAATGGCCTAATTTATAAATTAAACTTTATCATAGGTATGAGTGTATAGTAAAAAACATAGTGTGTATAGGGTTCGGTACCATCCCTGGTCTCAGGCATCCAGTGGGGGTCTTGGCGTGTATCCCCCATGGATGAGGGGGCACTACTCTATAACCAAAGTATCTGATTTACCTTTCCTCGATGCCTCCCGTTTCCCTCCTGCCATTCTCTCTGGCACCTACTCTAATCGCTTTTGCCCCCACGGCTTGTGATAGTAAGATTACTAGAGATCAGCTTAGAGCAAAACCCAATTGTCCGTTATCTTACTTGACGGAGCAGGATTTTAGCAGGTGCTCCGTCCCCCACCCTGGAAGTCCTTCGGTTTTTCCTTGGCTGCAGGGCACCACCCTCTCTGCGCCTTCCTCCAACCTCCCAGCCCTTCCTCTGAGCCCCTGCTGGCTCCCCTTCATTTGCCTGGCCCTCAGTCCTCACACTGCCTCAAGACGGAGTCCTTGGACTTTCGGTCTGTTAAACTTCACTCCCTTGGTAATCTCTTCTAATCTCATTTAAATACCACGGACACACTAGTGACTCCAAATTTATATTCCTACCCTGGACCTCTTCCCAGAACTCTAGACTCTGTATTATGCTGATTTACTGACACCTCCATGTACTCAATAGGCACCTCAAACTTCTGCTCAAAATGGTGCTTTTGGCCCTCTCTCACCTTCTCTAGCACCATTGTTCTAGTTGTTCAGACAACAACCTTTATCGCCAATTCCGCCTGTTTCAAAGTTGGTTTCTCCTCTCACCGCCGTTCACACTCTGCTGTTACCAGGCCCCCCTCGCCTCCTGCCCGGAGAACATCACTCACCTCCTGGCTGGCCTCCTTGCTTCCGCCCTCGCCCCTGGCAGCTGGGGCAGCCCCGTTAAAACGCAAGTCAGAGCGTGAAACTCCTGCTCTGAACCTCCGGAGGCTCCCTTCTCTCCCTCAAAGAAAAATCCAGATCCTTTCTGTAGCCTTGGATGATCTATACCACCTGGCTGCATTCCCCTCTGACCTCACCCCCAGCTCTCCCAACACCCAGCCCGCTTCAGCCAGCCCGCCTTCCCTGCGGTTCCTCCGGTTACCAGGTGTGCCTCTGCCCTACGGCTTCCCACCTGCCGTTCCTCTGCCTAGAATTCTGTTCCTCTGATGGATTCAGGTCTCGTTCCCTCACCTCCTCAGGTCCTCGTTCAGATGATTCCTTCTCAGTGAGGCCATCACTGGCCGCTAAAATTATGACCCTCCCTACCCTCCCCCAACCCACATTCTTTTTCTTCTTTCCCTGGTTTATTTCCTCTTAAATGTGTTATCACCATCTAACTACACCATATGTTTAACTTATTTATTTTGTTCATCTTCCTCCACTAGCATATAAAGGAAAGGATTTCTGTATGTTTTGTTTACTGTGACATTTCCGGTGCCAAGAATATGGGTGGCTCTCAATAAGTACTTGTTTAATTAATGAGTGGATGGCTGAAGTCACAGGAGAATCAAGATAGAATCAGGGTGGCTCCGTGGGACCTCAGGAAGCAGACTCTGGAGAGACACCATAACATACACATTCTGCTAGTAGGTTTGGTACAACCGCTGTTCCCCCAAAAAGCCCGATGTAAAACATTCATCGTATAACTGGACAGATTATAGGGTTAATCATCTCATTAAAGGATAAAAAGAATGTGTTTAATGCATTTATTCATCCAGTCAGCAAATATTTAAGTACTGTCCAAGTGCCTGACACTGAGCTGTTCTAACATGGGCGACTTTTAATGTGTATATGCTTAGGGATTTTTTTTATTTTTTATTTTTTGACAGAGATGTGGGGACTAACTCTTAAGACCTAAAGTTAGTGTAGACATGGACACTTGCTCAAAACATTTCAACAAGCATCTCGGTGGAAATGACTAGACCTCCAAGTGTGTGCTCCTATCACTTTAGTAAAAACCCGTTCTGTAATGTTACCATCATGTAATTAGACAGAGAGAAGGTACTTCCCCCTTTCGCTGCTCAGGGTTCTTCCAAGCATGCTGGGTAAGCTCAGGGCTCTCCCCTGCTCCCAGCAGAACCTCGGGGAAGAGAGACACGTAGCAGCGCCTGGAGCCTGTCTTGCCCAGATCACTGAGTGAGCTTCCCATCACATCCCAGGAGGGGAGGGGGTGGGAAGGGGTGGCTTCCCAGATTCTTTTATTTTTTTCTAGATATTATTTATTTTTAGAGAGAGAGGAAAGGAGAGAGAAAGAGAGGGGAGAAGCATCGACGTGAGAGGGAAACACTGATCGGTTGCCTGTTGTACATGCCCCGACTGGGGACTGACTGAAGCTGCAACCCAGGCATGTTCTCTGACTTGGAATCTAACCGGACACCTTTTGCTTTGTGGGCCGACACACCAACCAACTGAGCCGTATTGGCCAGGGCCCAGATTCTTGCTCTGAGTAACACTTCTCAAGGACTTGAAAAGCCTTAAAACCAAATCTTCACCCATCAATTCCCTCTTCCCTCACACCTAATGAATCACTTTAGGCTGCTCCCCTTCCTCCAGCGGTGATTTTCTTTCTGAGTTTCCAGATTGTCTGAAGTGCTATTGTGTGACAATTTGCAAATAAATTCCTATTTCCTTGACACTGTTCTTTCAGATACATATGCACTGTAACTGATCCCATTGGAAATCACCTGCTTCTGCTACTTCGTTGCAGATTCTGTGCTCGTGGTGAAGGCGAGGCAGCCAAAGCCTTTCTTCGCTGCAGGAAATACGTTTGAGATGACTTGCAAAGTGTCTTCCAAGAATATTAAGTCACCGCGCTACTCTGTTCTCATCACGGCTGAAAAACCTGTCGGGGACCTCTCCAGTCCCAACGAAACCAAGTACATCATCTCCCTGGACCAGGATTCCGTGGTGAAGCTGGAGAATTGGACAGATGCCTCCCGGGTGGATGGTGTTGTGTTGGAGAAAGTGCAGGAAGATGAATTCCGCTATCGAATGTACCAGACTCAGGTGTCAGACGCAGGGCTGTACCGCTGCATGGTGACAGCCTGGTCTCCTGTCAGGGGCAGCCTATGGCGAGAAGCAGCAACCGGTCTCTCCAACCCTATCGAGATAGACTTCCAAACCTCAGGTGAGTAGAGAGCCCTGCAGAATCATAGATGGAGCTAGAGGAGACCCTAGGGTTTTGGTCCAGTGGCTTTATTTATTTATTTATTTATTTATTTATTAACAGCTGTATTGATGCATATGCCGTACAGCTTACCCGCTTAAAGTGTGTAATCTGAGCCTAGACCCTTTCCTCACTCCTGCTCACAGAGGTGTACAGCTGTTTTTCTCCATAGGATGGTGGTTCTCCAACCAGCGTTGTCAGCGGCCAGCAGCTGCTTCCCCTGGGAACTTGATGGAAATGCAAATACTGAGCCCACCGCAGACCTACCGAGCCATGCTCCTTGAGGGCGGGCGCAGCAGTCTGAGTCTCACCCCGCTCCTGGCGATTGTGGTACAAACCAGGGTTCCAGAATCCTTTGCAGGGTTCCCAGCCTGCGCGCTGAAAGCTTGGGTCTAGATACTTGTTTGTCGCAGTGGCCTGTCCGTTGCTTTGCAGGTAGGGTCGCCAGATTAAATACAGGGTGCCCAGTTCAACTTGAATTTCAGATCGGCAGCACCGTTAATCTGATGCAAATTTAACTGGGAGTCCTGTACTTGATTTGGCCACCCTACCCAAATGTAAGTTTTATTTGCTAAAACTGGCAACCCTGGTTGTAGGAGATTGCACATTCCTGGCCTCTACCTACCAGTAGCACACCACAGCCCTGCCCCTCCAGTAACGACACTTAAAATGTCTCCAGTGTCTCCCTCCACCCCAGCCTACCCCCACCTTCTCCCCACCCCCACCCTCTCCCAACACATACTCACACACAGAAAATAAAGTGTGTAATCAGTCTAGTGGCTTTCAGTATATTCACAGCATTGTGTAAGCATCACGACAATCAATCATAGAACATTTTCATTATACCCTAGAGACACCTCGCACCCCTTAGCTGACATCCTTCGATTCCGCGCCCCCAGCCCCCTAACCTGTTGTCCCCCAGCAACCACTAATCTGCTCTCTGTCTCTGTAAACTTGCCCAGTCTGGATATTTCACATAAGTGGAATATAATATGTGGTCTTCCTGTCTGCCTTCTTTCACTTTAGCATAATGTTTTCCTGGGCCGTCCGTGGGGTAGAATGTATCAGGTCTTCATTCCTTTTATGACTGAGTAATATTTTATCCTGTGGCTGTACCACATTTTGTTCATCCATTCATGAGCAAATGACCATTTGAGTGTTTCCAGTTCTTGGCTATTTTGAATAATGCTGTGTGGACATTCACATACAATGTTTTTGCATGGACCTACTACCCTCATTTTAAAAAACAGATAAATAGCTATTTCAACCCTGGCCGGGTGGCTAAGTTGTTTGGAGCACTGTCCTGTACACCAAAAGGTTGTGGGTTTGATCCCCCGTCAGGGCACATACCTGGGTTTCGTGTTGGATCCCGAGTCAGGGTGCATCTGGGAAGCAACTGATTGATGCTTCTCTCTCACATCGATGTTTCTCTGTCTCTGCTTCTCTCTGTCTGTCAGTCTCTCTCTCTCTCCTCCTTCCTCCTTCTTTCTCTAAAAATAAACTTATCCTTGGGTGTGGATTTTTAAAAAACAGCTATTTCAGAATCTCTAGGAAACATGGCAGAGTATAAATGAAGGCAGGAGGGAGCTGAGCTTCCAGAGAGGTTAAATGACTTGCCAAAGATGAAAGATGCAGAGATAAAGCCCCAGCTGTATGCAGCCGCTTGGCTTCCCCTCTGACAGGTCCCTAGGACTCCAGGTGGTGGGCCCTAGTTTAGGTCCAACGGATCAGCGCAATATTTCCATACAGGGGCTGAGTATCTCGGACTTACACCTGGCCTTACTTTTGGAAAGAGATGTCCTATCAATTACTCAAGCCACCAGAGCTGCCAGGGTGTGGATGGATATATCTGTTAACCTGGTTTGTTAAGAATAGCTATTAATGGGGTTCATCTTTGGGAACGCTAATTAAAACAAGGGCATTTTTGTGTCTATTGTGAATTGATTTTATCTTTGGTAAGTACATGTTTTTATCCTGTAAGGTAGAAAGGTTCACCTTTTTCTTTTTTTTAATGGCATAGATAAGTATTTTCAAATAGAAATATTTCTTGTTCATCTGTATAATTCATTAAATTTCTCTGACAAATCTCTGTGTGTATGCACGTGTGTGCGTTAACAGGTAAATGATTTAAAAGCCTTTGGTCCCCAATATTATTTAGAATATCAAGATAAATGATCATCATTTGTGAGTTTTAGTATTCAGGGTTTTCACTAAATCTGCTTGGGCTCCAGTTAGAAATTTCTGAATGTGTAAATTCATACTCTGCTATAAAAATTCAGGTACATATATGAAATAATCTTCAGCCATCCCTTAAGTCCTTTACCTTTAGATTAATAAAGAGTAAATATTTATTTAAATCCTTAGATTTGGAAAGAACAGTGAAAGCATACTTCTCTTTTATTGTGTATCTGCTTGTTTGTTTTTTAATAATGGCTTTATTGAGATATAGTTAACATACCATAAAATTCACCCATCTACAGTATACAACTCAGCGGTTTTAGTATATTTGGAGAGTTGTATCTAATTCCAGAACTTATCAATCACTCTAAAAAGAAACTGTACTCATGAGTCGTCATTCCCGTCTCCCCAGCCCCTGTCCCTGGCAACCCCTGACCTATCTCCTTTGCCTTTTCTGGACATGTCATCTGAATTGAATCATATATGTGGACTTTTGTTACTGGGTGCTTTCACTTGGCACAATCTTTTTAAGTTTTATCCGTGTTATAGCATGTATCAGTACTTCGTTCCTTTTTATAAGTAAATAATACTCCATTGTACGGATACATCACATTTTGTTTATTCATTCGTCTGCAGGCGGACATTTAGGTTATTTCTCCTTTGGGGCTATTTCGAATACTGCTGGCATAAGTTAGTGTTCAAGTTTTTGTGTACATAGAAGTTTTCATTTCTTAGGAGCGATGCCGGGTCACGTGGTAACTGTTGAACTCTGACAAACTGACAAACCGTTTTCCAAAGCAGCTGTGCCATTTTGTATTGCCACCAGCAAAGCATGAGAATTCAAATTTCTCTACGTTCTCACTAACCCTGTTATTCTCCATGTTTTTTATTATTGCCAACCTAGTGGGTGCGAAGTAGCATTTCACTGTTGTTTTAATTTGCATTTCCCTAATGGCTGTTGATATTGAGCATCTTTTCATGTATTGGCCGTATATGTATCTTCTGGAGAGATAGCTATTCAATCATTTTCCCATTTTTAAATTATTTTTAAATTATTTTTTCATTGTTGAGTAATAGAGTTTTTCTTAGCCTAGGTGCAAGTTTCTTAACAGATTACCCTGTGGGTAGTCTTTTCACTTTCTTAATGATGTCCCTTAAAGCACCCAAGTTTTTAGTTTTGACAAAGTCCAATTTATTTTTTGAGTTAATGTCTTATATGTGGCATGAGGAAGGGATTCAGCTTTATTCTCTTCCACGCGAGTACCCAGCTGTCCCAGCACCACTTGTTGATCAGCCTGTTCCTTTCCTCCCACTGGCTTGTCTTGGCTCTCTCGTCAAAAATGATGTAACCATAAGTGCAAGGGTTTATTTCTAAACTCTCCACCCTCACATTGATCTGTATGTCTGTTTCTGTGTTAGTAACACATTGTTTGATAACTGTAGCTTTGTGGTAAGTTTTGTTTTTTTTTTTAATTGATTTGAGAATGAGAGAGAGAGAGGGAGTGAGAGGGAGAGAGAGAGAGAAACATTGACTTATTGTTCTACTCATTTATGCAGTCATTGCTTGATTCTTGTGTGTGCACTGACTGGGGATTGAACCTGCAGCCTTGGCATGTCGGGTTGATGCTCTAACTAACAGAGCTACCTGGCCAGGGCCCGTAAGTTTTGAAATTAAGTGTGAGCCTTCCAACCTTGTTCTTTTTTAAGTTGCTTTGGCTATTCTGGGTCTCTTGCATTTCCGTTTGAATTTTAGGACAGCTGGGCCTCTGATAGGGATCGTATTGAATCTGTAGATCAATTTAAATAGTCTTGCTGTTTAACAGTGTTGTCTTCCATCCATGAATATGGGAGGTCTTTGCATTTATTTGGGACTTCTTTAATTTCTGTCAGTGGTGTTTTGTAGTTTTCAGTGTACAGATCTCAAACATCTTCCTTTAAATTTATCCTTCGTATTTTTTGATACTCTGGTAAATGGAATTGCATTCTTAATTTCCTTTTCCGTCTGTTGCAAGTCTACAGAAATGCAACTGATTTTTGCATATTCATCTTACATTCTGCAATCTTGCTGAACTTGTTTATTTTAATTGGTTTTTGGTTGATTCCCTGGAATTTTATTTTATTTTTTAAAATTTATTTTAAAATTTTTAAAATTTTTATTGATTTTTGAGAGAGAGAGGAAGGGAGAGAAACATTGATTTGTTATTCCACTTATTTATGCATTCATTGGTTGATTCTTGCATGTGCCCTGCAAATAAAGATAGTTTTACTTCCTTCTCTCCAAACTGAATACCTTGTATTTCTTTTTCTTGCCTAATTTCTCTGGCTAGAGCCTCTAGTTCCATGTTTAATAGTGGTGGCTCAGGTGGACATCTTTGTCCTGTGCAGAATGTCCAGCCTTTCGCCATAAGTGTCAGGGGAGCTTCGCGTTTTTCGTAGATGCCCTTTATTCAGTTGAGGACGTTTCTTGCCATTCCTGGTTTGCTGAGCTCTTTTATCATAAAAAAATGTTGGGCGTTCTGAAATGCTTTTTCTGTGTCCATGAAGATTCAGGTGATTATTTGCTTTTTCTCTTTTATTTGTGTATCTGTTTTACTGTCTGTAGGCATTTATTCCATCTTGCATTTCTTATTTGATGTTTCTTTAAAACTGTAATGAGGAAGAGGGGAGACATAAAATCTTTTGTATCTCTGGGTAAGGAATGGGTATTGAATATATTTCCCAATTCTTTAAGGGTCAGCATAACAGGGAAAAAAAATAAAAAACACTGTAGCTTCCAGGCTCAATAGACTGCCTAAGGTTTTTATTTAAATCCCTGGAGCTGTCGTGGCCAGCTCACAGTTTAAGAGGAGCTGTCATCAAGCCCAGCAGCCGACACAGCGCCATAGCTCTGAATAGCTCCCGGCAAGTAGTGACTTGTTACTGAAGAGCCATCGCTTCTTAAAAACCAGCAGCGCGCGGTTAGGCACACGTCACAAGAAGGACCTTCCTGGTGCCCGCCTCCTGTCCCGGGTCCCAGGGCATTTACCTCTTGATAGGATGGCTGTGTTCAAGGTTCTGGTCTGTTAAAAGAATAAAAGTAAAGTTTTTCTCCTTAATAGAGAAATGGTAAAATATAGTAAAGTAGAAAGAAGGAAAAGAGAATCATCTATAAGCTTAATTTGTTGTCTCTGTCTTCCTAGAATTTTTCCCTTGTGTGTTGTCTTCCTGACTTTGAGATCAGACTGTATATACAATGTTATGACCTGCTCTTCCCCCATTGAACATTATGAGAGAAACATTTTCCATGTTATAACAAATTCTAGGTAAACACCGACTTGAATGACTAAACCTACAAGAATTTGGTTAACTGTCACGCTATTGGTGGACATGCAGATGGCCTGCAATTTTGGCGCTCGCAGAAATATTGCTGTTAACAGCCTTTTTTTATGGGCTGGAGTTGGAAGATGATTTGTGTCAGTGTTTGTGTTTAAAAGCCACGTGGTGCATATACTCTCTGCAGACTTGGAATCGGGGGACTCCTAGTGACTCTGGTTGTTCACTTAAATTCTCTGTGCCCGAGTCCGTCATCCTGAAGCTAACCAGACAAATCCCCTCACAAAAACAGCATTACCACAGAAATTGACTGTAATAAAAATATTTCTAAGCCTGGGATAATGACCCCCATGAACAGCGAGTCGGTTTCATTAGAAGGAAACCCACTGCTGTGAATGGCTCACAATGAAGGCCTTTCCCCCGTCCTCGCCGGCACAGTGAGTCGTAGCACAAACGCCGTGTTGTTCCCACCGCCGGGGCCACTAGGGAAAATGAGAACTGCAACTTGTGACCTACAAGGCGTGTTGGGTTTTCTTTGGTAATAGAAAGAAAAGAAAGGGAAATTTGTCCAAATTAGGTAAGCCTCCCCTTGCCGGTTCAAATTAAGTAAATAAGAACCTAAGTCCATTGTGAGAATCTCTTTATGTTTTATCATGTTGTTTCTCTTCGAAGGGGCCTGGCCACTTTAAGAAAGCCCCTGAATATAGCTCTATTTTATTACCATCAAAGTTCTAGTTGGAGAAAAAAATGTGGTCCCCTGTATGGGCTCACCTGTACCCACAGATGGCCACGTGTGGCATGAAGCCCCCCGTCGTGACCACCGAGCCAGCCCGAAGCAACCGGCCTCACCCTTTCCCACGTCACTGCCAGGAGCAGGGCAAACAAAAGCAGGGTGGGAAGGGCCTGCGGTGCCGTGGCTGGGAGCCGAGGTAATTGAGGGACGTCGTGTCCAGCAGGAGGGAAGGCGTCCTTGTGCGCCGTGCTTTCATCCCGTCCCCTGTTTCCTGGGCGGGCTGTTTCGTCCTGTTCTCCATCCCTCGAGTTAAGGTCCATCCTGCTTAATCTGGACTCTCAGCCAAACCCGCCCAGGGCTGTCTGACTTCCCTAGGCTTCCATATTCTCCAACCACTCTTCACCTTCCTCTCAGCGAAACACAGATAACTCAGGCACTTGGTGTTAGGAAAGCAGTCCGATGAATTCATCCTGCTAGTCATGCTGAAATGAAAATACAGCCTTTTTCCCTTCTTTGCCTGATTGGGTTGTATGACCTTTTATTCTCTCCTAGTCATTTCTTTTAGATGTTTAAAAAAAAAAAAAAGTGGGGGGAACTCTTTTCTTTCTGGTAACCTGATTTAAAAGGTGGTAACACCTGTATTCTCGGCTTCTAATGAGTTTCAGAATCGGTGTCCAGGGCCATCTGTCTTTGCCTCCCAGGAAGCCCAATGGAAATCCCATAGTGTTGGTATTCTAGAACCTTCTCTAGGTTTGCCTGTTCCTAGGTATTAGGAATTGGGATAAGGTAAATGCTGGGCTGTTTAGGATCTGGTCGGTGTAAAGCTGTGGAATGCTGTCCCCAAAATGTAAGCCATGAAGGGGTTAAAAAACAAATGTGGTCCCTACACCCCATCTGCCTAAGAAGGAAGAGATAGGAGCCACAGATAATTCTCGTGATGTGTCCAGTCTTTACACTTTTTATTTTGTTGCTCATATGTATGCTTAGTGCCTTAGAACTGAAAAACTTGGAGGGAGCACTCCCGCCTTACAGTGAGAGATGGAGCTGTGAGGAGCTGGCGTGGCGTGAGTGGAACCAGTTTCTGGCCTTTGGAGGAAGGAAAGGGGCCTTGGGGTCTTCTATGAAAGAATACTAGAGTATTCTCAGGAAGGTGTGCAAGACATATCCTGTCCGGGTAGTTTTTTTTAAAGGAACATCCACGCCGCCTCGTTTTCCCCAGCAGATCAGCACCGTGCCTTCATTGCATCCAGGATACTCGCTGGGAATACTGGTGTGTCTGTCTCCTCACTGGATTTCAGCCTCTTAGCCACAGGGCCCTGCCCCCAGCACCAGCACAGTGAGGCTGCTCACTCCACCGGGACCAAAAGCGTCCTTCATTCAGACCTGATCCCTCTCACCTCCAAGCCACGTGGCCTGGAAGGGAACCACGGGGAACCAGAAACAACTCAGGGTGGGAAGTGGGGTGGTCTCCAGAGGACAACATGGTTGTCATCAGAGAAGAGGCAAAGGACGAGCTGGAAGCAAAGCAGTTCTTTAGGAAGCGTTCTGTTCTGGTCGTAATCTTGAAACGGAGCTCCCGCGGGCATGCCTAAACTCCGTCTGCGTCAATAGAAGAGAGGCGGGCTTAGCACACCTTCTGCCTTGCGTTTCTAGCCCGGTTCCAAGGACGGGGAGGCTCACTGAGGTGGCCTCAGCGTCCAGAATGGGGCTTAAAAGCGTGAAAGAGTAACAACAATCACTGTCTTCTAGGTCCTGTTTTTAACGCCTCCGTGTACTCAGACACAACGTCAGTCACCCGGGGAGATCTGATCAAGCTGTTCTGTATCGTCACTGTCGAAGGAGCAGCCCTGGATCCAGGTACTTTGCCCCATCCTTTGTTCTTCCCTACGCGGCTTTGTGTAGATGTCCCTTGCATCATCCCGGCGATGTTTCACAGGTGTGCCAGTCAAGGATCGGGCTGTCTGTTTATCCCCAAACTGCTCAACTCAGGGCTTTGTTCTCAGTAGGTGTTCAATAAATATCTGTTGAATGGATGCATCTGTCTGTCTGTTCGATGAATTGGAAACACATCCAGATATTTAATCGGGTTGTCAAGGCGATCAGTGGGCCACTTCTAGGGCTGGTTCATGCTGGCTGAAATCCACCCGCAGGGTGAGACTCCTCACCACTGACTTTCATTCACTTAATTGTTCAGATACTCATTGAGCGCCTCTGTGCACAGGTGCAGTTCTAGATGTTGGACTAGAGGAATGAACAAAACATTCAAAGTCTGCCCTCATGGCACTTGTGACCCAGTTAAGGAGACAGACAAGACAGAAATCACCATATAACGTCAGATAGTGATGGATCCTGTGAAGAAATTCCGAAAAGAACAGACGCGTACCAAGTGACCAGGGGTTGCCGGTGCAGATGGAGTTCTTAGGAAATCTTTGTAAATTTTTTCTTTGCAGAAAATACTGGCGTTGCTAGCAGGGTGCCAAAGAGTTGTGGACCGTTAGTCTTACGCCCTTTCTGCTCGGCCCCCCTTTGTGACATTCAGTGTCCCTCTCACTCTTATTTAAAAGAACCTTACGTGGAGATGCACTTAGATACCTCCTTTGCGGATCAGGACTGACCCCGCCTCTGCCTTCTGAAGAGCTCATGGAGAAGCGGAGTCACTGCCTGAGGGCTGCCCATCTCCTCTGCATGCCTTGCCCTTGGGCATCTTGGCGCTGCGCACCCCGTCACAAGCAGAGCCACGGCCCCTCCCAGGCCATTTTTGTACCTTAGAGAGGCCAGACCTAGGCGGGTTTTACAAAGTTCTGTGCAGAGACCACTGGGCGTGTGGCCCTGGGGTGGAAACGGGAAGCAGGTGTTCAGTCTGTACTAAAAGGTGGGTTATAAGCAAAGGGAGGGTGACCTGCAGTGAAGCCAGTGTGAACACCATGAAGGGGGACTGGGCAGAGCTGGTGTTGAGCAGCGGCCTGGGCGGCCGCCCCTTGAGGTCTGGCCCCTGCGGGGCCACTCATCGAAGGCTCAGGTGGCAGCCAGTTCAGAGGTGGCGAATGGTTTCTGTAGGAAGTGTTTGCGGCCGGATGTGTTTGCGGCCGGATGGTCTGTGCCGCGGCTCCTCAGCTCTGTCGTGCGCGAAGGCAGAGCAATGCAGACGAGGGGCTCGGCGGCATTCCCGGGAGCCCCGTTTACAGAAACAAGCGGAGGGCTGGATTTGCCCTGCAGGCGATAGTTTATGGCCCCTGGACGAGTTGATCGATGCCAAAATCGTCTCTCTTAGGGAACCCAAACATGGTTGAGCTTTAGACATAGGCACAGGAAGAGTTTCTGGAAAAAGTAGGAAAAAGAAAGGACAGAAACCATTCAAAACAACAAGGGTGGCTATCACTGTGCTGGGGGGACAGGGGTGAGGAACCGAGGTCCTGAACCAGCTGCCACTACAGTCACGTGCTGCTTAACAAGGGCAGGCGACAGGCGGGGCGGGGGGGACGTGGGGCTGTCCAGACGAATGCTGCAGTAGGCAGTGTCGTCGCTGTGCGGGCATCGCAGGGCACACTAGCACGGACCTGGGTGGCCGGGCCTGCTGCAGGAGTTGCCCATGCTATGCTGTTATGCAGCTGACAGCACCAGCAATCACGTCACACAAGTGAGTAACGCGCTGTGATGTGACTATGACATCACTACATGATAGGAAGTTTTCGGCTCCATTATAATCTCACGGGACCACCGGCACGTGTGTGGTCATTATCTGCACGTGACTATATCATGCCTGAGGTGCCAAGGACTGAGGACACAAAGGAGGATTTATGAGTGAAAATGAAGGTGAAAGTGAAAAAAGGCTGCCAGGGGAAGGGGAGGGGAGTCCTTTCTAAAATTTGGAATGAGATCATACCATTTTTATCCCTAAAGCTCACTTATGATAGATACAAAAATAAATCATTTAAATGTTCTTTCTCAGTAAATTAATGGGTCACCAATGGTGCCTTTAATATAACAAGCCTTTTCCTCCAGAGTAATTGCAAAAGCTATAGGTGGCTGTTATCTTGCAGATCACAATTTTCCAGAACTTTGCCCTCTTGGACTGTGTGGATGGAAGATTCTAAATAATTGATCGCAAGTTGTAATTTGGTTTTTCCTCACACATTCTATGGGCTGTGAAGGAATTCTCTTTGTGGAAAGGACAGGTTTCATAAGCGGGCTGAGTGCCAGGCTACCTGTGCCAGGGTGGGGGGAGGGGCAAGGGCAGGTGGCGGCCATTTAGAGGTGGTGTCTTAGGTCAGGTTTTCTAGAAGCAGAACCTGAGACAAGCATGCGAGTGGTTAATTGAAGGTGTGCTCTCAGGAGGAAACCATGAGGGAGCGAGGGAATTGGGACAGAGCAGGAGGGAAGCCAGGCTAAGATGTGAATTCAGTGCAAGTCCAGCTCCCTAGGGGGCTCTGGAGAGTGGCTGGCACCAAAGAGCATGACCTACTGGAGGGAAAGGGCTGGGCTCTTGTGCCCCCTTATTAAGTCAGTCATTGTCCCCAGGCTGCATGGCTGCAGAGTGAGGACGTTTCTTACCCTCCAGGAGGTGGCTTCTGTCAGCTGACACCAGTCCTCTGGAGGACAATCCAGGTGCGAGAGCTTAAACAGCCAATACCTGCAGCAGCTGGGGGCTCAGTACCCGAGCTGGTCAGGATGGGGCACCAAGACCTCCTACTACAGGCAGTAATAATGTCCCCCTGTTAGCAGCACCCATTTGTAGAGCTATGTGTAGAACTGTGGAGATAAGGATGTTTTTTGCGGCAACCAAATTTTACTGTGCACTTGTTACATTCCAGGTGCTGTTCAAAGCAACTTATAAAGATAACTGTCTTAACCATGGTGATAGTTACTTTCATCTTACAGATGAGGAAACTAAGTCACTGTGAATTTAAGTGACTCACCCAGGGCACATGGCTAATAAGTGCCGGTGCTGGAGTCTAGCCCAGATAACCATGGCCCGGCCGCCTGGCCACCGCACTGTAAGGCACAGCAGGACTGGGGTCAGAGTCTGGGCACAAGTCACGGGGACACAGTGGGACTTTTTGCCTTCTGTCACCCCCAGCACCTGCAGGTGACAGCAAGTCTGAGCTAGGATTTCCCTGCATGGCAGTGCTGCAGGTGCCCACTCGGCTCTGGTGCCGTGAGGGTGTGAGGACGTCGACCACACTCCCTGTGCCCCCAGGGAGCCAGTCTTCTCGGCAAGAGATGATCTGTGCTCTGGGGACAAGCAGATTTTATGCCCAAGTGCCGCAGTGGGTCGATGGGGAGGAAAAGAAGGTATTTCGAGGATCGGAGTAGAGAGCCGTCATCCTGTAGGGAGAGCTGAGGTTTTCCGAGGCTCTTAACGTTTTTAGAGTGAGTAGAAAAGGAATGATCATTTGGATAGTTTTGTAGAAATTCTTGCAGGCATCTGACTATTGTAATTTATTAGCTTTATGATGTGCTTTTTGAGGTTACAATAATGTATTTTTGCTACATGAGTGTTACTTTGTTTAGCCGAAATTGTGTTATTTAACCTTTATACAGAAAGCCTTGTCAAGTGAATTTAAGATGAAACAATGTTTGTGGCATTGCCGTCCTTTTTTGCCTGCTGGTTGACTCGCAGACCTGACACAGTTGATACCACTTGGTAACAATCAAAAGAAGAGGTCAGGGCTCATGGTAGATGCTCCCTTTTCACATTCTTTGAGAATTACCACTTGTGCCAAAGTCTGCTTTCTCTAATGCCCATATTAATTTATTTGAGGCTGTTAGAACCTTAATTTTGCAGCACGCTTTACGATTCAGCAGCAGTACTCTCTGGGACTGTTAGACTGTATTCGATTTTCTCAGCTTGACATTTTTTCCTCTGTTTCTGAATGTACGCACCTCTGCAGGGGGCTGGGGGGAAGCCACAGCGAACAGTAAAATCAGAACAGTTTACGGCTCTAATTTCTGTACGATTCACTTGATAGACCTTTTGTTTCTTAGGACTTCCGTGTCCTTCCAGTCTTGGGTGCTTCTGCCCGAAATGTGAAAGGGCCCTGCTCTCTTGGGGAGACAAGAGCGTGTGACGCCATCATGTACCAGCTTTATATCCCGTGTTCTTTGGGGGGAGACAGTTGGTGTCTCACTCCTCCTGTGCTCCTTAGTCTGAGTGGTAGCAGTGACGTGGTGGAGAGGGGGACCCAGGGGCTGGACCCTGGGCATGCTCTGCTACCCCCTGGCTGTGAGACCTCACAGGTATAGGGTGTGAAGTGTGCTAGGACTTTCATCACAGGGTTGGTGTGAGGATCCAGTGAGACTTAAGACAGGTAGAGCAGTGCTGGCCCATCGTCAGGCGTTTAGCCGCACGTGGCATTCCTGCCCATTGCACTGACCCCAGGGTTTTGGCTTGGTGATCCGTAGATGACATGGCCTTCGACGTGTCCTGGTATGCGGTCCACTCCTTCGGCCTGGACAAGGCTCCCATCCTCCTGTCTTCCCTGGACCGAAAGGGGATTGTGAGCACGACCCGGAGGGACTGGAAGGGCGACCTCAGCCTGGAGCGCGTGAGCGTGCTGGAATTCCTGCTGCAAGTGCACGGCTCTGAGGACCAGGACTTTGGCAACTACTACTGTTCCGTGACTCCCTGGGTGAAGTCGCCCACAGGTTCCTGGCAGAAGGAGGCTGAGATCTACTCTAAGCCCATCTTTGTAACTGTGAAGATGGATGGTAAGCGCGACTGCAGATAATGCTCCGAACTTCAGCTGGCGGAAGCCAGGTTTCCCCCAGTTGAGGAATGTACCAGAACACGGCCTGGTTTTCTCTAGGCCGGGCCGGGGCCAGAACCAGAAAGAGCCCAGGCCGCCCTCACTGTTTGCCCCGCTTTGGTATCGAATGCTGGGGGCGCCACTGAGAAGTGATTTTTAAGACCTCCTGGAAAGATTCAACGCTTTCTGTAAATTCTGTGCCAACTCACTGTGCCAGGCAGAGACCGAGAGCACAGCCGAGAGAGCAGGTTCGGGGCTCGGGCCTTGCGCCAGGCGGTGAATGGGTTCCTGCCACTTTGCCCTCTTCTGGAATCTGCTTCTGGGAACGGGGAGGCTCCTCCTGTTGTCACTAGCAGGGAATCCCCGGGCGGGCGGGGGCGCTCTCGGCCTTTGGGTCCCCACCGACCGCCAGGGCAGCCTGAGGAGGTGGTCCCAGGGCCCCCCCCCCACTCCCTGAGCTTTCTGGGGTGGGGACAGCGGTTCCTCGGTTCACGAGAAATGCCCTCTCGGCAAAAAATTTCAGGGTTCTAACATTAATCGAAGAAGGCTCCATGGAGAGAATGAAAGTCCAGGTGCCTCTACGCGTTAGGAGGAGCTTTCGTTTGTCTCCCTGGTGACACAGTTTGGGGGAGGCCGGAACGGGACTCCCAGCCGCTCCACAGATGACTTAGCCCTTCTGATCCTCTGTTCCCTCTCTTGTAACACGGGACGAGAACCTTCCCTCGGCGGCTGTGAGAGCGCAGCCATGTTAAACGCCAGGTGCCACCCACAGTGCCAGCACCCACGCAGGCAGTGTTGGGACCTCGGGGGGTGGGGGCTATAGGAGTGGGGGCGCGGGGGACCCAAGCAGTGCTTGTGCATTCCTGACACTGGTACCATATTTGTATCTTAGAAATTCTTTCCTTGAAGTGGCTCCATATGAAAACCCAGATTTACCAAACAAGTGTGGGGGTAATTATTCACTTTGCTTGGTAATTTACTACAGGATTACTTAAAATAGCCCCCTAGCACACGTCAGTCCTTTGATGCATAGAGTTGGCTTACGTACAGTTGTTTTTTGTTTTTGTTTTTGTTTTTTTAAGGAGGCCTCTGCTACGGAGCTTGTGGTGCCCTTACCTTGACTTTTAAAAAGCAGTCTCTGGCCAAACCCCTAAAAAGCAAATTGACATTATAAGACTTTGAGAAATCTTTTTTTTTTCCTCCCCACCTCCTCCCTTCACAGAACTGGGCGGAGAGACGTTCATTCACTTTTTGGACAAATAGGGCTGAACTGTTCCTATCAGAAGGGCTGTGCTAGGGGCTGGGGACAGGACGGATGATATCTGAGTGCTCCGGGGGGAGAGGAGGTGGCGGTCTTGCCTGCAGCCGCCTCCCTGGCCTTGCTAACCGGCTTCCCTGTGCTCTCCCCCTCCCAGTGCTGAACGCCTTCAAGTACCCGCTGCTAATCGGTGTCGGCCTGTCCACCGTCGTCGGGCTCCTGTCCTGCCTCATCGGGTACTGCAGCTCCCACTGGTGTTGCAAGAAGGAGGTCCAGGAGACCAGGCGTGAGCGCCGCCGGCTCATGTCCATGGAGATGGACTAGGCCGGCGCCCGGCCGAGGCAACGACGGGGACACTGTAGGCGCGATTTGGGCGAGAAGAGGACAGTGGTATTTTAACGTGAAGTGTGTTACACTAAAACCCGGTCCTCTCTAATCTCAGGTGGGACTTGGCGCTCTCCCCTCTGCATGTCAAGCTCTGAGCGCGGACACGTTTACCAGCACACGGCTTTTCTTCCCACGGCACTTTCTGAGGACAATCGAGTGTGTCTTTTCCCCACTGCGGCTCTTTAATGGTTAACCTCTGTCTAATTTTTTTCTCCTACTGGTTTATAGATCTCTGATGTGTGTGTTTATAGCTTCTGTCCCGAGGGATTGTGGTGAGGACGGGGTGATGGCATTTGGAGTTCTCTGTCATGGGTGAGAACGGCTTCGGGGTTAGGGGAGTGGCTAGGTGCCGCCCTCCGCACCGATCCAGATACAGGACAGACCTGTGCCGGAGGCGAGTTTGTAGTTTTTACTGCTCTGCCCCATCCCCTATTTTCAGGGGTTTAGACCACATTTGAAATCTAAACTTGCAGTATATAACTTCTTTTCAAGCCCAAATGCATATTTTGATTTTTGCTTCTCTGTCCCTTTCCATTTCTTTGCTCTTTGCTTGACGTGAGCGTGCTGGAATGGCAGCCCTGGAATCTAGAATTTGGCTCTCCACCGAGCACCTTATCTTGCCACCTTAGCCTTAAGAATGAATATGAAGAAAACTACACAGCCACCTCTGTCCAGGGCAGTAAGAAGGCCTGCAAGGAAGAGGAGGTTGGGGACATGGAAAGGAACAGACACTCCGATAGAGCGGAGGCCACTGGGCCTCGAGGGGCCCCAGGGAGAGCAGAAGGTGGACCGTGAGAGTTAGGCTTCTGCAGCTCGTGCCGGGAGGGTCAGTGGTGCCAGGGGTGTGTCAGGCGGAAGAAGCCACCTCCCTTCCCCAATCCCATCCTTTGCAGGAGGCAAAGGCCTTGGACACGGAGGGACGGCCAGGGGGACCTGCAGAAACCCCCCATCCTTCACGGGCCGCGTGGCCTCCATAACGTGGACAGTTGCTACTTGTGAGACTGGCTGAACCACAGAATCAGAAATTGCCCAGAAGAACCATGCATTTTCTCTGACCTTTTCAGTCCTTCAGGCCTTTGTAAGATCCCCTGCAAGGGCTTAGTGAGAAAGGGCAGACTTTGTGGGTTTGCTTTCCTAATGGGAACGTGAAGGAAACCCAGCAACTTATTGCCATGTGAACAGCCTACAAAGTAGCCCTGAGAGCAGTCTGTTTGGCCCGACTGCTCATACCAGGAGTAGGACGACGGACCACAAGAGACCTTCCGCTCCCTGAAGTGTCTGGGCCCCGGCGCAGCGCTGGCCTTTCAGAAGCATCCCGGTGGGGCTCCCTGAGGCTCACAGGTGACTCATGCCCTACTTTGCACTCCTCTGTGCTGCTGTTGTGGCTCTGAAGGATCTAACACTCCTCTGTCTTCCGAAGAGGAAAAAAAGACGCGTTTGTTTTGAGCAATAAAGTTATACAAAATGATGGCCATTCATGTACAGCTCTTTGTCGCAGTGGGCTGGACGGGCCGGACGAGCCACACCCTCCCCGCTCACCCTCCTCCCCTTCCCCTCCCTCCCTCCGCTGCCCACGATTCCTTCTGCGCTTATCACCAAGTCCCCCTGGGGGCAGACCCCACTCATGTTTCCTTTTCGTTTTGCCCCCCGAGGGGACCACTCATGGGATAGGAACAAGACTCTGCGCTGATGGCAGCAGCACAGACGAATCCCAGGCACAAATGAAACCCAGGAAGATGGGCAGCGAGTGTGCCCGGCAGAGCCCGAGTGGCTGCAGGGAGCGGAGGAGGCCTTGGCAGCCCTCGAGCCGGGGCTTCTCCGCATGTCGTTGCCCCACTGCCCTTTCAGAGGACGTGGGTCACCGGAGATTGTACAAACCAGAATTAAAGAGAGCACACAAAAACAGGTGCTGTGCGAGGGGCAGCCAGTGCCCTTGAGCCCTGGCACTGATCACACTTACTAGAAGGTTCAGGATTGTTGTAGCACAGGCCTTTCTTGGTAGGAGGAAAGGAAGGGTACTTAGCTTGGGACGTGACCAGGTGGCCCGAAGTGTATGCGAAACCATGGGTGGGTCACATCAGACACTCAGTAGTAGTGAAGGTGATGGGTACTCACTCACACACTGTACCTTATGCCTTCAAACTGCTGTTGTAGTTCAAGGCTGGGGGTGTGAAGGCATTGACCCCAACCCTACCCTCTGCCCATTGGGCTGGCCAAACTGCCGGTCTCCTGGGGGCTAGCCAAAGGGGAAAATCCCAGGGTGTTGTACCAAGGACCTCATTCCTTCCAGGGACATAAGCTTGCCAGGGTGTGTGTCCCTTTAAAAGTCCCTTAAACGTTGTACCAAATAGAGCCCCCACCAAGTGCTCTTCTGGGAGCGGTTCTTGCCAGGAGCACTGGGGCAAAGGGAGGGAGGACCTAGCCAGGCTTCACACGGATGATGTTGTACTTCTGAACAAAAAGAAACTTTATAAAATGTTAGGGTTTTTTTCCTACTCATTAAAGTATCCCCAGAAAGAGTCTAATCTATGTTCGGATAGGAGCCTCAAAATTACATTCAATTGTTTACTTTATGATGTTTACATACACTTTACACTTAAAAAAAAATGCAAACTCTGACTTTTTATCAACTTTTCAGATTTTTCACGGGACGGTGGAACTCTGACTCACCAACGGGATTTCAATCTTAATTTAGCAGTGTATTTATTTGTGTCTTTTCTCCCCTCCCACCCACGTGGCTTTCCCTGAGACCCTGGTGAAGGAGATCCCCCCTGCGCAGACCCTTGTCCACTTCCCCTGTGGCTCTCGCTTCTTGCTTTGCAGATGGCCTGCAGCCATGATCTTGTCACTGGCATCTGTGAGCCAAAGACTGAGCCTTTGTGGCAGGAATAATAAGCAATACTACACAACTTGCTACTTTCAGAAAACTTTTCTTTTAGCTTCACCGATGACAACAGAGGAAGAAGGGAACTGAGATTTGGGTAAGTTCTCTTCCACTGTTTGACCAAATTCTCAGTGATAAATATTGTGTGCAGATCACTAGGAGAAAAAAGTTGACTTTTTCTTTTGTAGCGTGGCACATAGGATCTGCCGAATTTTATGTAGACAAAGGAAGGGTCTTGTGTATTTTTGTCCATATCCAATGTTATATGAACTAATTGTATTGTTTTATACTGTGACCACAAATATTATGCAATGCACCATTTGTTTTTTATTTCATTAAAGGAAGTTTAATTTAAATTGATGTTGTGTGAGGAACGTGATATTGGTCTCTGTCACCCTTTTATCTCCTCTGCATGAGGTATTGTGGCTGAATTCCAGTTGCAAATTTAGCACCTTTCTCATCCCTTTGAATCCTATGACAGCATTGTAGATTTTCACTAAAGATAAAAGAAGAAATGGATTTCACAGGATCAATACTGAGGTTCCCACTGAGCGGAAAGGTGAGGGCCAGACCTGATGGAAGATCTCTTGGTCTCTCGGTTAATTCTCATGACCTTAGAGGTCTCTTCCTGTCGGGAAAGAGAAGTGCGTTGTTGTTCCTCCCTGCAGATCAGGAAACCAACACCGAAGTTCTGTGACCATATCGTGACTGGAACAGTGTGGCTTTTCTGACTCACGACCCAGTCTGGAGCCAGACCGGTCCAGAAGTTGCTGGCCCCCTGTAATATAAAATCTGCTATTTCCCCGGCCGCCGGCTTCAGGGGCCTGGACAGGAAGGGGCATGGGGAGCCCCAACTTCCTGCCAGCCTCCCCCGTGGACTTCCCTGTGGGCCTCATTTGTGACCTGGCAGGGACCACCTCAGGCCGTGAGGCCTGAGGCCTGGTTGCTAACCTTGCACGGGGATGGGCTCCGTTCCAGGCATGACGAGGGTACTGGCACTTTATAAATGCACAGTGGAGGCTCTCCTGCGGGAAAGGGCCCGTTTGCACGCTGTCAGGGAGGGTTCTGCTCGCGTCAGAGCAGGCACGGTCGGAGCTGGTCTTTAGCGGCCCCCTACCTGCCGCCAAACCTGTTCCCGCCTCAGTATAAGTTAAAAACGAAAACTTGCTTGCGTGTCCACTCTGCCTAGGCATTGTGCTGAGGTCAGGGAACCTGCCACCTACTTGCGCTTAGGGCTTGACATACACCGTTTACCCAAACCTCTTTCCATCTGACTCATGCTTCTCCTCCAGGTCCCAGGGAGCCTGTTCTGCCCCTCTAGGCATAAATGAGGACCCCACTCCCCCGCCCCAGACTGATTCTCTGGTAGTCTCAAAGTGACATGAGGAGAGGAACCATTCACCGCTGTGGCCCTGGGGCCTAGCTATGACAATAGTTAACACTGGGATTCTTATGATGTGCTAGGCACTTGGACAAGGGCAAGTCACCTCTAGGTGGCGATAGCACACGCTCTCTCACCGGCTCTCCATGTAACTGGGTCTTCCGAATACCAGCCCCTCCGTCTCCTCTAACCCACAGACCACTGTGTGTGGCTCGCTGTTTTAAAATGCTTATTATTTTTTAGGTACGACAGGGCCATCCGATCAGCAGATGGCTGCCGTTGAAAAGATAGTTCAGTAGACTCACAGATGCCAAGAGGTGGGCCACTGGGGAAGCACCAGGGTCTGTCCGGAGCGGAGGGAGTGGGGGAGAAGCACGGGCAACATGGGAAGGAACAAACCCGGGTAAGCAGACTGAGGGTTGACTAGTTTGGATAATTTCAGTTGGCTCAGGGGTCCAGGGGTTGTCCCTCATTATCTGGTCCCTGTCCCTGGGCTGATTTGAGCAGGGGACAGTAGTCCTGAGTATGCAAGCGCAATGGAGGAGGGGAAGGAGGTATGGGCTCTGGATTGGCGGGTCTGTCCCCAAAAGGCACGCTCACGGGTAAATCATTTTCTTTCTCTAGGAACTGGCTAGCCTCGGGGTGGGGGGACAGTCTGTCCAGAGTCAGCAACGCCATGGATGTCAAAAGAAACAAAAACCAGAAAATAAATTGACATGATTAATACACTCCCCGCTTGGGATCTATGTGCTGCTCAGTACACCTGAGCGGCCCAGCTCCATCCAGGGAGGGGGCCCTCACCTGCATCTTCTCTGTTCTGTTCATTCTCCGACCTGTTGGTTACTGTCATTACATAAATTCATTGAATAGCAGATATACCAATGGGATATGAGTGCCAAAAAAAAGAGGTGTTGATAAAAGTACGATGAATCCTCCGAAAAGACTCAATAAGAACAAATTGCTTTTTAAAAAATGCTGTTGATTTCGGTCCAGACAAAACAACTTTAAAAGGTTGAGGGGGGACAAATCATAAAAACATGGAGGATTCTGTACTCCGTTGGCTTCACAAATGTTTTTCTTAATTCTTACTCCATTTTGAAGAAATCAAACCTGCAAGTAGAAAGGATATTATAGGTTTGGTTTATGCAAAAACGTGATAGGAAACACCAGACGACAGACCCGCACTCAGAGAAGAACCTGAGTTTCTGCCAAGAGATTGACGAACGAGTTTATGTGTATGTGGTTGAGGTGAAGATAAAAATGTTAAGATGTCTAGGAGTACTGTTATAATTCCCAATTTACCTGACATATCCTGTACATTGATCAACTAACAACTCTTAATTGTGTCAAACAGTGGAGTTTCTACTGTTATTTTCCCCTTTCTTTTGGATGAGGAAACTGAGATTTAAAGAAATTAAATAATTTGCTCACGATTTGCACCCAGATCTGATTCCAAAGTCTGTAAATGTTCTAAATCACTACACCAGCCGCAGGAATAGAATATCTTAGGCATTCAGTATTTCTTAAGATAAATGAGTAAGGACTGGGCGCTGCCCTTATGAAATTTATGATCTTATAGAAGAAGGAGGTATGTGAATAAATCTATTTACGACATACAATAGTAAAATTATAGAAGTTCACTGCCATAGCACAGAGAAGGGAGCGGTGAACCCTACCGAAGGTGTCAAGAAGGGTCTCACGTAGGAGATGGAAACCTAGACTTTAAAATGTTTAAATGAATGGGTATTCACCAGGTACGGACGGGGCGAGGTTCTAAGCAAAGGGCATAGCATTTGCAGAGTTGAAAAGGGAAATGGTAGTAAGACATGTTCAGAGAAATCGAGTAGTTCCGTGTCCGAAGGGGGAGGTGGTGGGAGGGTTCCCATAGGACCAGCTTATCAAGGTCAAGTCTAAGAGTTTGGACTTGATCCTCTAGAAATAGCTGGGGAGACATTGAAAAACAAATCAGGAGGGCACATGGCTATGGTTGCATTTTAGATTACGCTGGCAGCTGGGGAGGTGAGGACAGGCAAGGCTGCCAGATGAATCCAACTGTGTCAGTCCAGGTGGAAAACCATACTCAACTGTGACAGCAGTGGGTAGAAGGAATTCATAACAGGCACATCTCGGAGACATTGTGGGTTCGGTTCCAGACCACCCGATAAAGTGAGTATCGCAATAAAGTGAGCCATCATCTTTTTGCTGGTAGAGGGTCTTGCTTTCAACATGTAAAGGATGCAATGTCTGTGAAGTACAATAAAGCAAAGCACAATGAAACAAGGTGTGCCTGCCTAGATTTTAGGAAGAACTGATAGAATTTTATAACTGGATGTGGAGCGTGGAGTCCACGATGGGTCTGGGTGGATATTGGCGCATTTAGCGAGAATGGACAATACCAGTGAAAGAGAAGTAGCAATTTCCACTAGAGGTTCAAGCCTGAGTTTCCTGCAGGGCCTTCAGGTGGAGATCCTCAACCCCAGCTAGACGATTCGCCTGGAGTTTTCGAGAGAGGCTGGGGTTGGAGATATTGATATATTTGTGGTTGCATACAGACAAGGGACGAGAGGGGCAAAGGGCCGACGACAGAACCCTGGAGAAGACAGCCTCAGGGCTGGGCTACAAACGAGGACCCAGTGGGAAGGAGACTGAGGAGGGAGTTCTGAAGGGGCGAGGGGAAGTCCTGGGGAGCGAGTGGTGTCGGAGGAGGAAGGAAAGAGCTCTAAGCAGGTTTGCCAATGGCCAGTGACACCTGGTGTCACAGAAAGACGAAGCCTGGAGAGAGCTGAGCGGTGTCCACTGTTGTGAGCCTGTATACGTGGGTGGGGCCAAGCCAGACTACAGTGGGTTGAAGTGCCAGAGAGTTAGGAAATCCAGCTGTACCGGACACTGGGAAACAAGTTGGAAGAGGGGAGGGGGATGGAGGCGGCTTAAAAGTAGGGCAAAGGGGGTCTATTTAGCGTACCTGTACCTCAACCTGTACACGTTGGCAAGTCCCAAGCCTGTGGGGCAGCCATGAATCTGACCTAAAGCATAAGAGTTCAGGTAAGGAAATGAGCAAAATCATGACCAGCTTCCTGCCGACACACATTCTGCCCGCGGAGAGTCATGAATGGCAAGCTGGAAGGTAGAATGGAAACCACTGACTCAAAGTAAGAAGCAGCCTTAGAACGCAGCCATTTCCCACCCACACACTCTTGACTAGGTTGGTTGATTCCTCCGAGCCTCGGTTTCCTCATCTGCAAAATGGGATTAGCAATACCTATCATATCACAATGTGAGTAATCCTATAAAACTGCACAGGTAAAAGGTCCCTGTTTAAATACTTCTTGGGCCGAAATTCTTACGGTAGGAAAGCACAATAGGTACAATTTCTATGATTCTGTGGAATTAATATTAGAGAATGTTACACCTGAAAAAAAAAAAAAGTCTCTTTGCATTAATCTTCCAGGACCTGGAATCGGATTTTTCTTTTCCTGTAGTACGTTTGTGTGTCACTTTGTCGAGAACAGGCCCCTTCCCTCCGTCTGAAGCGAGAACTACATTCCTTTCAACTGATACAATTGCAGTGCACTGATTCCCAAGGTAGTAGAAAAACACTCTCTTGCTGGCTCTATTTTTTTCTGTTTCCTTTTTTTTTTTTTTTTAAACAACAGAAAGCTGCTTTTTTTCCCCCAGGAAAAAAGTGACATCACTCCATGAATGTTAAATTCTGGCAGAAATGGAGTCACTAAAATGGAAACAAACAAAAAAAAAGGCAACAGCCAGGAAGGAGCAATTGCGTAGCGTTTCCTTGGCTGTATGCGTTTCAGGAATACAGGGTACTCTGTGTTATCGGCAACAATTATCTCTGTGGTCAGTGCTGATTTCTAAAATAATTCTCTTTTCAGTGCACTTGGCAGATTGATTGCATTGATGGCCCCAGTTATTTATCACCCCTTTTGCAGCCCTGTTCCCTAAAGTGGCAGTCCCTTAAGCCATCTCTTGCATTTGGACTTAGCCATGTGACTTGCTCTGATCTGAGAGATGTTTAAGAGTACCGATGTGTTTTTTTAAATTCTTTTGGCCCCTAGCACCATGAAAACATGCTCAGGCTACCGTCCTAGAGGGATGGGAGGGGCATCCAAGCCAAGGTCATCCTAGACCATCAGGCTTTTGCCAGCAGGTACATAGGCTTGTGGACAAAAATAAATGTTTGCTGCTCTACACCACCAAAGTTTTTGTGGTTGTTTCTTGCACAGCAATAACTAACTGAGACAGTGCGCTTGCCTAAAATTTTGGTGCCTGGGGGTGACCCATGACTTCAACTGAAATGGTGAACAAATTCTTGTACTTCAGGCCAAGCTGATATTATACTTAGCGATCTGGAGAGGTAATTTGAAATCTCCATTCTAGGTAAACTGCTCTTTAATTGTTCCCTAAATACAGCCTTCACTCCCCTGCCTCTGTATCTCTGCACATAATTTCATTTCTCCCTGCTAGAATGTCCTTTCCTCTCTTCTCTGCATATTTAAACTATAACAGATCTCTGAGGACCTACTTAAAAGCAGCCTTTTCCGAATGACCTGTGGCTGCCCTCTATCTGCAGTGATCTCTTCAGCTATTAATCCATAGGGGATTTCTTATCAGAACCATAGATTGGATACCTAACACATCTCCTTATATGGCTACTACTTCTTATGTACATTTGTTTAGTAAACTAGAGTCCAAGTTCCTGGTGGGCAGGGCCCATCTTCCTCCCCCACCGCCTTTTTATTTTTTATCCCCCGACCCTGTTCCCCATTGCCCTTAAATTAAATATTCTCTTTCCCTCCTTCAAATATCCCTGTCTCTTTAGTTGTATTTAATACCTTTTTGGGAACCTCAGCAAATTTCCCTAGTGTTATAGCCGGTCATGTTCTTATTTCTTTTGTGCTCACCTCTGTCACACTCCACCATCACACACAAAAGTTCCTAAGACCAGAGACCCCACTTTAACTCAGTGTGCATCTCTAGCACCTGCTAAGGTGCGATCCTACAGCAGGTGTTCCAGGAAGCATTTGGTTACTTCGTCATCTGTCTCTCCTCTGTCTTCATGTTAAATGCCCTAATTCAGGCCCTCCTCATTGCTCACACAGAAAACTGCAGAAAACCTTGCAAGTGACCCTATCTTCCTGCCTTGTCTTTCAACCAGTTAGCAGTACACAACATGGAATTCAATTTTACAGGAAAACCTAACCAGACCCTTCTGCTTCAAAACAAAACAAACGAACAAACAACCCTCTTAATAGCTCCCCCTTTCTATGGGGTAAAAGCCAAGCTCTTAGCATGCATGGCCCACTAAGAGCTGCCCAGCCTACCGCTCTAGGCCTTTCTCCTTTCACACTAGCCTCCACCTTTACTCCAACAGGAAGGCACAGCTGGTACGACATTCATCATGCTAAACCGCTTCTCGCCAACTGTGCCCAGCCCACCCTGCCCACCAACTTCCCCCACCCCCTTTCAGTGCTAAATTGATCATTGTGCTTTCAACATGGCATTCTGATTATATGACAAAGTGGATGTTTCCTGAGAACCAAGACCGAACTACTAACGCCTTTGTAGGTGCAGCCTAGCACAGCACCCAGGACGGAGGAGTACTAAAAAATTGTTGGATGGCTGGATGGAACCAGGGATCTGCCTGAGGCAGACCAGGTTGTTACTGACCTATCTGAACATAAGGGTGACCTAGGGAACTAACGTCCTCAGTGAGCTCACCCCTCATCTCCTAGGATGGAGTGGGATTAAGTGGACCAGTGTTCGGTGCCAGCTTCTAGACACTCCCCTATCATCCTTGGTGCCCAGGCCCACACTGGGCAGAAGAAGATTTACTTAAATGTCAAAGGATAGTAGCTTACATATATTGAGCACTTACCAGGTCCCAGATATTGTATATTGTCCTAAGGTTTTAAGTAAATTAGTTCGTTCAGTTTTCACAGCAATCTTACGGGGTACGTACTATTTTATAGATGAGGGTTAGAAAAGGTTAATAAACTTTTCTACGGCCGCGCAGCTATTAAACAGAGCGCGCGAGCAAAGCCAGGCAGCCTGCCCTAGGGCCTGCCATCATCACCGTCGCCTTGTGTCTCCCCAGGTGCATGTTCTGGGTTTCTCAATCCGTCCCTCTCCTAAGATGACAGGAGAGGCCAGGGCTGAGGAAAAACATATCCGCTTGATTTCTATTTATTTATTTATTCAGTTCACTTAAATTCCCCGGTGATTACCTGCTGATGCATATTTGGCCAGGACGAGGCCTCTGTTGTCTTATTTGTATCTGTATAAACATATACAGGCCCATGAAGATAACCTTTTCACGCCCAAATTGGAGCAATTACCAAAGAACAGTGATGCAACCAGCTAGACTTTTTGCAAGCCATCTCTGTTTCTCAGTGGGCTGGAAACCACTGCTTCCTCTTCACCTTCACAGTGAGACCATAGCGTTTGTCACTTGGCGCCTGAGCAACTTCACTGACACCACCCGGAAAGATCTGTGCTGGTCCAAATGGCGCGCATCCCATGGGTGGCATCTTTCTTTCTCTTCCTGAGTAAGTGTCATTATGCTGCATGTTTCTCTTGTCACAGGGGCCCTTGGGTGATGGAACAGGACAATTTGGTCTCGACATGAAAATCTTGGCCACACATCTCTCGTGTTAGCAGTGATTTTTGACTTCTGCCCGTGATGCCAGACCTGCCAGTTGTGTTGGCCCTGCCCCCGCCTTGTCTCACTGGGCTAGCCTGACCCTGGGCATAGTAAGAAGCTCAGTTTCCCAGACTGAGACGCGATCTTAAGGTTTGCCTGATGTCAGAGCTTGACAAGATAAGTGTACCTTGGGGATGGAAGGAAAGATCAGGAGAGCACTTAGGAGTTTGAGGCTAAGCCAAAAGAAGGTTCTGGACTTCACCTGGGCTGAAGTGGGAGTTGAGTAGTGAGAGACTGAGAAGGGGCAGGGAGATTCACTTGGCTGTGCTGAGAAGCATATGCAGGGGCCTTAGCTAGCCCAGGGGCATTTATGCCTGCTAGAACACGGGGAAGGAGAGGGAAATTGGAAGGTAAATGGGAGAACAGATGAACTGGGCGGGGAGTGACACGGCTCCAGAGCAGCTAGATCAGGGAGCAGGTACTATTTTGTGCTAGGGGCACCTTTAACACCTGGTAAATCCCATGGACCCCCGTCTCAGGATAACTTCTTAAATGCATAAAATAAAATACAAAGGAATGTGGGGGAAATCGATCATATTGAAGTGCATGTATCAAAACATTTTTAAATAGATTGTGATGTAGTCATTTATTTGTCTCTCTACACGTTACACAACAGTCTGCAGACGGTCCGTTAACCACCAAACTTCGAAGTAGTGATGGGTATGAACAGTACTGTGAGAGATTTGCAACAAGGGTAATGGGTTGTGAAAGTATTTATGGCGTGTTTCTACATTCATGACTGAAGGAAATACTAAATTGCCAGGAAGATTAGTGAAAATAAAAATGTAGGGTTTTCTGTCCCCCTTCCAGGTTTATGCACCCTTTAATCACATATGCGGACCCAGCTTGAGAATTTCTGCTTTGCAGTCTGGATTGAGTGCATGCAGGGACTTGAATGACTGGAACCATATGGGAACTAGGACAAATTATAGTCAGCGTGACCAGGGCTGTGGCTAAAGCACACAAAAGGTGTAGCGTTCAGCCAAGGAGGTGCTTAATAAACATTGACTTGAGATGAACAGGGCTCATGTTGCAAAGGACATTGGGTAGTGTGAGGTAAAGATCTGATCTGGGGCTTGACAGGGCAAGAGGTGGCCTGTAGGAAAATTACTAGGACTGTGTGCTGGGTGACCAGTGTCCACCAGACTGGCCCAGGAGATGTTGACGGCTAGGTGGGCTTGGTGGGGTGGGGGCTGCTGGGGACTGTTGGCAAGTGTATTCCTGTTTGTCCTGTTCAGTTGCCTGCGTACAATGCTCTCGTCACAGGGGTGTCCAGCCTTTCAGCATCTCTGGGCCACACAGGAAGAAGAGTAGTCTTGGGCCAAAATACAAAAGCACTAACGAAAATGGATAAGCAAAAAAAAAAAAAAAGGTTTTAAGTGAATTTATGATTTTATGTTGGGCCACATTCATAGCCATCCTGGGCCACATGGGGCCCGTGGGCCACGGGTCGGACACCCCTGCGAGTGAATGTGCTTTGTGAATTTGGGGTGTATGTTTGGCTTGTGTGTAGGGGAAGCTGGGCTTATGTCAGGCAAGTCAGATAATTGCACATTCTCTCTGTCTCTGTCTGTCTCTTTCTCTTGGTGTCTGTCTGTCTGTCTGTCTCTTTCTCTCCGAGCAGGCTGCAAGTTCTACAGGAAAGAACATAGTAACCGCAGTTCAAAAAAAAGGGATACTGGCAGTGTTTCTTTAACTCATTTAAACAGTGGCCTACACTGGGTTATATTCAGGGTCCGGCAGAAATAACACCTGCTTGAGTGTGGTTGGTAGGGTGATAACATGGGTGTAATAATTTATAGTTTACTTTGAACATTTCACCTAAAATGTCATAGGGTGTGCTTGAGTGTGATAGTGCTATGTGACAGAATGACATGCTTATGAATTTGTAATCAAAGGCTTTGTAATAGAGGGGCATTGTTTTGGTGTCAGACCCTATGTTTCTTTCTTCTAAATTCGGACTCATCCTCACCACTAATTTCGTCTAGAACCACAGGTTTTTGTGAAGAATACATATCAGGAAGTAACTTGAAAAATCTTAGGGAGCCTGCTGATAGTCATCACAAATACTGAGAGGGGAATGAAGGAAATAAAGTGACGACAAATTGAGCTGTTACATTGTTAAGTAAATATATGCCTTGTCCTCATTTATTTCTATGTTTAGTAAATATAAAGACTGATTAATCCTGTTTTATCATGCTAGATGAGGTCAATGTCACGGGTAAATGAGCTCTTGGACTTAGCCCTTAGTTTTGCATACATGACCTGTCACCCCTGACCCTAACTAGATTCTGTACAAATAAAAGCCATTAACATGGGAGGGTCCTGAGGTGGGGGGGTGGGGGGGATATTGGTTGTCTTACTGAAGCTGTATTCATGAAAAAAAATCCACTAAACTATGGGTGGAAGCTCACCCAGCCTCCATGCATACGGGCTTTTGTTTGTGTAAAGAAAGGAATGGCACGTTGTCCAGGTAGGTTTTCTATAAGATGGAGTCATTTGAAGGTGCTGTTTTTGTTTATCAGAAATGGTCAAATAATGAGCCATTTTATATGGTTCAACCTAGTAGCTTCCATTCAAATAATACTGAAATGGCAAATCTGGCCATTCCAGTGATAGTTTTGAAAAAGCCAATGCCATCGAGGAATTCTCCGTGTTTCAAATGTATGCGTCCAACGCGGTGTGTCAGCGCCGGGCTGTGTGCCCGTCGGTCAGTGAGGCTTTGAGCTGCTCTGCAAGGGCATCTAACCATTCCATTAAAAGAGAAAGGAATGGGACAGTCCTCCAAGGTATTTTACTCTTTAGGCGGAGGAGAAATTCGTATCACATATCCCACGGAGAATATATTTGTAATCAAAGGCTTCAGCATGTGTTTGCAATGCATGAACATTTAAATTGACCTCTTCAGTCATTCCTTTCCCACCTCAAAAATGCCTGCGAAACCTCTTGATATGTCTTTTGCTTTTCTGAGAAAGCAGTACCACCCCAATCACGTTCCTGACCTCAGGCCTCTACTAGGAACTTACTCCGTTCATCTTCCTTTCTCTGGCGCCATCCATCTCGC
>PVJD01012839.1:0-37386 GCA_004026545.1 Mormoops blainvillei | reverse complement strand
GTATTGTTACAGAAAAATGAAGCGACCAGACACTGAGGGGTTAGGAGCACGATCTTTATTTACGTGCACGGGCCCAGAGGAGACAAACTCCAAATTCTGAGCCCAGAACAATAGCCCCGCATTTCTTTTATGCTGGGCTAAGCAGGGGAGGGTATTGGGAGGAGTAGTATAGATTTGGCACGAAGGGGCTTACAGAAGTGGGAGAGAAACATTTACAGCATTAGTCAGGGCAGATGGCGTCTCAACACCTGCAGCAGGGCAGATAACATTTCATTTCGTCCTTGGTGTCGGCCCTGACTCCCTCTACAGTATGATAAAAATAATGTATTAATAATAATAATTTTCCTTACCAAAAAAGATAATAGCACATGACAATTCTTAAATTTTATGTCACAGATTCAGTCACATTTCCAAAAAAATTTCTGCATTTCTGAGTCTAATTAATATCAGGAAAAAGGATTAGTACGTTTAATTCAAGTCTAGAACTTGGAATAATACAAGATTGTTTATTAGGCTGCGGGGTTCATATTGTTGGAATAGAGATACCTGGCCTACAAAGTGAGTGAAGGAAGGGCAGAAGCCACGGTTATGTAGAGGAAAACATACAAGGGAAGGTGACAGCCAAGGTTATGCTTTTAGTTTTGGGCTTTTGCTGAGACACAGCTTCTTTATTCTCCTAAGGTTACCTGAGATATAACAACTTCATTATAATTAATCTATTTTTGCCTAAATGCATGCATGCCATTTGAAAACTAAAAGTTCTATTAATATAGTTCCTATTGTATGTTTACCAACCTATAGAATCAATTGTAACTATCTGCAGGAGGCTACATACCTTGTTTTGTGCTTGGATAATATGCTCTAATTAGATCACCTCATCTATCCCCTCAGGGGAAGGGAGATGATTCTGTGTTAATTTGCGGGAAAGAATTGCTGGAGTGGAAAGACCTTTGGCATTTTGCCTTAGCCATTTGCACTGAGAGAAAAGGATAACTTTCTCCTAAACCAGTAGAAGAGCTTGTCTTATTTTGCTAGCTACAATTGGCACTACCGAAAAGAAATATATCTAGGTGGAAACAATATGTCGTAACTATATTTGGAAACCAATATGTTTTATAAAATACCGCTACAAGTGTATTGTAGTTGTAAATCCAGAGGACGCTAGTCTTAGGCATTGTGATACACAGGCATACCTATATGGAATGAAGTTTTTATAAGATTTGCCCTTTTTACAGCTCAGAAAATCTAAATTCTTTTTTTCTCCCTGCAGAATAAATTGTTTCCCCAGAAAATCAGAGCGACTGAGAATGTTTTTATGAGCTCCAACATGAAGTTAGGACTGTCACTGTAAAACAAACATAGAAGTGACAAAATTGTTTAGTTAGTCCACTTTTCCTTTAAGAGGCAATTATATGTAATCACATATTTTAAAACAATATCTGACATGCTATCAGTATGTTTGATTAATAATGCAGAAACTATTTAAACGAGAAAACTGAAACCTCTTGATCATGCATTAATTATTAGCTCACTTAAATCTTCGGTAAGAAAACAAATTGACACACTGCATTTAAAATAAAAAGTAGGACCTCTGGACTGAAATTGATGATCGTCAGTAATGGAGGACTTTAATGAAGCAAATTAACTTAGAAATTAAATTAGATAAACACACAGAGTTTTTGGATTCTTTTAATGTTTATTTTTAGTGTAATTGGATTAAAGAAAATGGACATGTTTTCTCATAGGTTTTTGATAATAGAGATGGTACATCTAAACATATCTCCCACAGAATACCTTTCTTAAAGTTGAATTAAAAGACACTCCCAAAAGCCCAAACTTGAATCTAAATGCCTTTAAGAAAAAAAAAAACCTAAAATATTGTCAATCAAATTCTACATTCTGGAAAGAATATTTTACCTGGAATCAGGAACACAGGGCACTAACAATAAAATAACAAAAGACTAGTATTTTTAGAAAATTAAAAAATACTCTAGTTACATAGACAGTAACATTTTTTGTTTCTTTGCTCTCTCTAGCTTACATGTAAATTTATCCTAAAATCGCATGCAGCAAATAACTATTGGGCAGCAGCCCATGATTTTCAGACTCCTTTCCAAGTCAGATGACCCCTATTTTTATTTCAGGTCCCATGTGCTGCATTTCCTGGTAAGCTGGCATGTACTAAAGAGGTGATTTGTAAGTTTGTTTCAGGTACTTTAATATTTCCACTTCTTGAATGTTATTTGAGAAATTTATTTAGCATATACATATATTCATATCAAAATTACAATTTTGAAATTAAGATAAAATATTCCCAAGTGAATCAAGTTGAATTTTAATTTTATTTTTTTCTCCCAAGAAATGATCCTGGCATCTTTTGATGATCTAAACAGGTTTTGGCATGAAATCTAAAGGTTCCAGTGAAATGGATTATGACATATGTTGCCGTTTCTCTGTGAAAAAATGGTTGACAACTGGAGAAACTATATGTTCTCTGCATCAAATGATGATGAATGTTTTGAGTAATAACGCTTTTATGACTTCTGTGTTGCTCTCTAAAGCTTCCATGTGTATATCTTTTTTTGCTACGCTTGATATTTTGAATCTATTGCTCTCAGAGAAAAAGTCCAAAAAGTATGCTAAGAGACATTTTTAGTCTCTATTGTACAATACATTGTATTGCATTAATATGATGCATGCAGAGACAAGTGTGGAGGGAATAGTACTCAGCTCTTCAGGAAGAGGAGAAAGGAAAATGACCAGGAACTGGTAGGGGATGGCAGCAAATTAACATGATTAATATGGTTATATTTGCTGTCCAAAAAATATTTTGCACATACAATGCACTAGGAGAAAAGCATTGCTGCTTTAATTTTGAATTAGTAATTCTTCTTATTGCCTGTTGGCATTGAGATAAAATTAATGAAATAAAAATAGGAGGAACTATAAGCAAACAACACTGTCGATAATATACTCTAGTGTTAATAGGGTAAAACAATGGTAAACCCACTATTAATAGTCTCTTAGCATTGGGAGACCTGGTACATATTACTATGAAACACTCATTTGAGCAGATATTTCTCCATATTACAAATTACTTCTTTATTCTACCTGAGCCAAATTCTTTGGGGAAGGGCTGGAAATATAATAATTTGAGGTATGAGACTATGGAGGTCATAATAGTAACTAATCACTCCATTTATATTAACTAACTGTACATAAATGTTGAAACAATAAAAGAAGTGATAATAATTCAAAGTAAAAAAAATGAAATAATCCCAAATGTTCAGGAGACAAAGTCCTCTTGACTCCTTAATGAGTCAGAAAAATTTTGAAATTATAATGAACTCATATTACATATGCTGTTATCCTTATGCAAATAACTTTTAAATCAAAGCAGTCTTTTTTCTTTCCGTGCACATCTCTTTATAAAATTAATATGTATAATACCATAATGACAGAATTAGTGAATTAATGTTCTTAAGTAAAATTAGAATTCAATTACTTTAATAATTCTTATTTTTTAGCTACCTCTATTTGGTTTTACAATATTGAGTTGTTTTAAAAAAGAATAACAGGGAATTGAATTTAAATAACTGGAGCTATTTAAAAAACTTGAGATATGATGAAGAAAATCAAATGAAACAAGTGAAAATGAGAACACAACAACCCAAAATCTGTGGGGCACAAGGAAAGCAATCTTAAGAAGGATATTCTAGCATTATAGGTCTGTCTCAAAAAACAAGGGAAAGCTCAAATAAACAATCTAACTTTACACTTAGGAACTTGAAAAAGAACAATAAACAAAGTCAAAATGAGTATAAGGAAGGATATATAGTAATAAAGATCAAAGCAGAAATAAATGAAATAGTCTTAAAAAGTAAAACAAAAGATCAATGAATCCAAGAGTTGTCTCTTTGAAAAGATAACTTTGAAAAGATAAACAAGACTGAAAAAACTTTAACCAGATTCATCAAGGAAAAAAGAGAGAGAGTCCAATTAAGTAAAATCAGAAATGAAAGAGGAGAGATAACAACTGACACCAAAGAAATACAAAGGATTGTAAGAAAATATTATGAACAAATATATATGCCAACAAATTGGACGACCTGGATGAAATAGATTAATTCCTAGAAACATATGATCTTCCAAATCTAAATCAGAAAGAATCAGAGAATCCAAGTACACAGATTACACCTAGTGAAATTGAAGCAGTAATCAAAAAACTCCCAACAAGCAAAATCCTGGGACCAGATGGCTTCACAAGTGAATTTTACCAAACATTCCAAAAAGAATTAACACCGCTCTTTCTCAAGCTACTTCAAAAAATTCAAAGGAGGGAAAACACCAGAAGCTCATTTTATGAGGCCAGCATTATCCTATTCCAAAACCAGATAAAGACATTACAAAGAAAGAAAATTATAGGCCTATATCCCTGATGAACATAGACGCTAAAATCCTCAACAAACTATTAGCAAACTGAAGACAGCAATACATCGGAAAGATCTTACACTGTGATCAAGTGGGATTTATTCCAGGAATGCAGGGTTGGTACAACATTTGCATATCAATGAATGTGATATACTACATAAACAAAATGAAGGACAAAAACCACATGATCATATCAATAGATGTAGAAAAAGCATTTGATAAAGTCCAGTACCTCTTTATGATTAAAAAAAAAATCTGTCAGCAAAGTGAGAATAGAGAGATCATACCTAAACATAATAAAGGCCATATATGACAAACCCACTGCTAGCATCATACTTAATGGGCAAAAACTACAAGCATTCACCTTAAGATCAGGAACATGACAGGGAGTCTGTGTTCACCTCTCTTATACAACATAGTACTTGAAGTCCTAGCCATAGCAATCAGACAAGAAGAAATAAAAAGTATCAAAATTGGAAAGGAAGAAGTAAAACTTTCTTTTTTTTTTTTGCAGATGACATGATAAAGTACATAGAGAACCTGAAAGAGTCCACCAAGAAACTACTAGAACTGATAAATAAATTCAGCAAAGTAGCAGGATACAAAATTAATATCCAGAAATTGGTTGCATTTTTACATGTCAATAATTAACTATAAGAAAGGGATATTTTAAAAAATCCCATTCATGATTGCTTCAAAAAGAATAAAATCCCTAGGAATAAATCTAACTGAGGATATAACAGACCTGTGCCCAGAAAATTATAAGGCACTGAAGAAAGAAATTGAAGAAGATACAAATAAGTGGAAGCACATACCATGTTCATGGATAGGAAGAATTAACATCATTAAAATACCATCCATGCTCCCCAAAGCAACCTATAGATTCAATGCAATCCAACCAAGATTTCAGTGATGTATTTTCACAGAACTAAGTCAAACATTTCAAAAATTTATATGGAAACGCAAAAGCCTCTGCATAGCAACAGAAATCCTGAGAAAGAAGAACAAAGTTGGAGGAATCCCGGTACCTGATATCAAAATATTATATAAGTTCATTGTAATAAAAAAATCATGGTACTGGAATAAAAATAGACACACCAGACACACAGATCAATGGAACAGAATAGAGAGCCCAGAAATAAACCAACAACTTTATAGTGAATTAATATTTGACAGGGGATGCAAGCACACACAATGGGCTAAAGACTGTTTATTCAACAAACGGTGTTGGGAAAATTGGACAGGTGTGTGCAGAAAAATGAAACGACAATCTTCTTATACCACACATGAGAATTAATTCAAAATGGGCTAAAGATTTAAATGTTAGACCCAAAACCATAGAAATTTTAGAAGAAAACATAGGTAGCAAAATCTTGGACATTGCTTGTAGCAGTATTTTTTCTGATATATCTCCTTAGGCAAGGGAAACAAAAGAAAAAATTAGCAAATGGCACTACATCAAACTAAAAAGTTTTGCATAGCAAAGGAAATCATCAACAAAATGAAAAGACAACACACAGAATGGGAGAACATATTCGATGATACATCTGTAAGGGGTTAACATCCAAAATTTATGAAGAACTATTAATACTTAACATCAAAGAAGCAAACAACCCAATTTTTAAAAATTGGCAAAAGACCTGTGCATGCAGGTGGCCAATAGATGTATGAAAAGACACTCACTGTTACTAATCATCAGAGAAATGCAAATTAAAACCACAGTGAGATATCATCTTACACCTG
This sequence comes from Mormoops blainvillei, assembly GCA_004026545.1. Taxonomy (NCBI): domain Eukaryota; kingdom Metazoa; phylum Chordata; class Mammalia; order Chiroptera; family Mormoopidae; genus Mormoops; species Mormoops blainvillei. The sequence goes on along the minus strand of PVJD01012839.1, from coordinate 31,212 downwards.
TCAGAATGGCTATCATCAATAAATCAACAAACAACAAGTGCAGATGGGGATGTGGAGAAAGGTAAACCCATTTGCACTGTTGGTGGGAATGCAGATTGGTGTGACCACCATAGAAAGCTGAATGGAGATACCTCAAAAAATTAAAAATGGATCTGCCTTTTGACCCAGTGATCTCACTTCTGGGAATATAGCCAAAGGAACCCAAAACACTAAATCGAAAGAATATAAGCACACCTTTGTTCATTGCAGTGTTATTTACAATTGCCAAAATATGGAAACAGCCCAAGTGTCCATCAGTAGATGAGTGGATAAAACAACTATGGGATATTTAAACAAGAGAATACTACTCCACTGTAAAAAAGAAGAAAATTTTACCCTTTGCGTCAGCACGGATGTACCCAGAGAACATTATACTAGGTGAAATAAGCTAATCAGAGAAAGACAAATATCATATGATTTCACTAATATGTGGAATTTAATGAGGAGACTGAACTAACAAGCAAAATAGAGACAAACTCATAGATAGCAGGCTGACAGCTACAGGTGTGGTTGGGGGTGGAGTGTAGGAGCAAAGAAGAAAAAGGACTCATGGACGTGGACAACAGGGTATTGATTGTGGGGAATAGGGGAAGGAGGGTAAAAGGGGAATAAATGGTGATGGAAAAAATACAATAAAATAAATAAACATCAAAAAAAGGAAAAATTGTTTTTTGTGTATGGGCCTTGTACCTGAGAGCTTGTTAAGCTCACTATAGTGTTTTTAAATCCTTAAGATAGTCTATGTAAATAAGCATGTAATCTCTGAACATATACAGTTTTCATCCTTCCTTTCAAACCTTTTGCCTTTACTTTACTTGCCTTGTAACAGTGAGAACCTTGTCTCACACATGGTGAATAAATGTGACGAGAATGACATCCTGCTTATTTTTAATCCAGTATGTGAAGCATAAGAAGGAGTCACTTTTATTCACAATAACTTTATTTTCCATAAGTATTTTTTACTTTTTTGTCTAATTCTTCCATCAATTTCTGAAAGATGGGTACTGAAATCTCAAATTAGAATTTTAGATTTTAAAAAAATTTCCCTATGTTTATGCTTCATACTTTATGCACTGATATTAGTTGTATGTATATCTATAAAAATATTTATTACTTTATTAGCCGTTTTGTTTTTATTAAAACTATTTCTTATAAAACTCCATTATTTAATCTGTCTGAAAATAAAATAGTCATTTCATATTTTTGAATGAATTATATATCATTTTACTTTCAATTGACTTATGTCTTTCTAGTTTCAGTCTTGCTTATTACAAACAAATCATATTTGGATCTTTTTACTCTCATTACCAAATTGCTAGCATGTCTGATTAGACTATTGGTTTATTTATACTTAATGGAAATATCAGTAATTTTTCTTTAGCTCCAGTATTTTTTAGATCTGGTATTTCTTAGACCTGGCTGCCTCTCTTGAGGAGTTTTTATTCCTTTCTGTCAGCTTTATTTTGATTTAATAAAATATATTTTGTTTATTTCATGTTGCATCATATATTGCTTTTTTGCTGTACCTTCCTCACAGTATTATTTTAGTGGTTTCCCTTGAGCTAAAATATGCATCACTAATTTGCCACATTCTACTTGGAGTTAGTATGGTGCTACTTACTATGGAATATAAGAATCTTCCATCAATATAGTTGTATTTACTGTGATATATATAATGTACAATGTGTGTATATACATACATATATATATATATACACATTAGATTTATTGTGAAGCTAATGAAACTTAAGCTTCAAGGCTCTTTTATTGTATGACCTCATTCCAAGACCATGGGACATGCTGCAGAAACTGTTCATGTGGTTACACTATAGTTTTCATAATTTGAAAATGTAACCTAGTACATATTAAAGCCTTTCTCTTACCGTGTAAAAACTTCAGGTCCTCTAAAGCCTATATCCATTTCTGTCATCTTTTCAACATTTTCCTTTTTTTTTAATTGTTGTTCAGTTACAGTTGCCCCCATTGTTCCCTCATTACTCTTCCCTGCGCTGTCCACTCCCCCACCACCCACATTCAATCCTCCCCCACTTCCTTTGGCTTTGCCTACGGGTCTTTTATACATGTTCCTGGACTTGACCCTTCCTCTTCTTTCTCCCATTATCGCCCTCCCCCCTCCCTTCTGGTCCCTGTCAGTTTGTTATTTATTCCCACTTCTCTGGTTCTGTTTTGCTCTCTTGTTTGTTTTTTTGGGTAGGCTCCACTTATAGGTGAGATCATATGGTATTTATCTTGTACTGCCTGGCTTATTTCACTTAGCATTCTGTCATCATTCTAATCAATATATTCTGGAATTATTTCAGTTCCTCAGTATTTCAGAACTGATCATTGTTATGGTAATTTTATACTATAGCACCCTGTATAAGACTGAGATATGCTTCCCAGCCTCCCCTAGTTGTATCTTACTAGGTTTGATTCAACAGAAATTTGCTGAAGGTTTGGAAAGGAGAATTCAAGCAGCAATCATGACTATTTTAAGGTCTTCATGTTAGGAACAGAATTTTTCTACCAGTAGCAACTAGGTATGTTTCCTTCCCATCCATTTCCATATATTTCCCAACTGCTGGTCGTGCTAACCAAAACTGACTTCAGAGCCATATTAAATCAAAGGCAATGTGCTTCCATAAACTTCCCCACCATCCCTCTCCTAGTCACCTCTGACAGCTGGACATACCTGGCTTGAGGAAGGCTAATGATGGTCTAAACCTCCAAACCACCAGTTTGGGTCTTTTGTCCCACAGTTTATCTCACAAATTTGTGAGAACTTATTCCTCAAATACATTCCTATTCTCTAACATCTACAGTAGTTGTCTAGTTGAACCCTAATCTATATAGTAATTGGCATTTGGAAGTGGGATGCTGTCATATTAAAACCATAAAATATGTGACATTGGCTCTGGAGCCAGATACTGGATATACTTTCAACCAGCACTGGACTGTAATGTGAGCAAGTAACAAATCTTTTTTGCAATATGCCACTGATAATCTGGGGTTATTTTTCACAGTGATTAAATTATACTGATTAATACACCTCTGTAAACAAAGTCATTTCTCACTGCCCAATCTAAACTAGCACCTAGCCTTTCCTACCTTATCATCTCTTATTCATCTCTACACAGAATGTGTATATTATTTTATACATGTTCCTGGACTTGACCCCTATCTTATTCAGCCATTTCTATATACCAGAGCTAGAATGTAAGTTCCATGAGAGCAGGGGCTTCATCTGCTTTTTTTCTAAGACAATTGCGACAATAAATATTTATTGAATATAGTAATGATGAAGTAAATGAAAAAATAAAATAAATTAATAAAAGTATAACTATAAACTAGAACAATGTACACACTCAATTCAATGTTTCAGCTTTTAGAAGCATTAGTTTTCCATCTGTGCAAAATTACATACTGAAAATCCATGAGACAAGAAACCTTCACTTTGTACTGCTAGTAATAGACCTAATCCAGCAGTGCTTGTGGGAATGAGATGAAAGACAGATCATCAGAATAGCTACATTTACTGCCTACCTACTATGTACAAACACTGTGCCAAGCATTTCATGTAAATTCTGCGCCACTCAAACTAAATGTGCAGGACTGGTGGTATCCTTAACAATTAGATACGTGCATTGAAGAGGAAGAAACTACAATTACAACATTTATTTTGCACCATGCCGTTCAGGCAGGAAATGCTGAAAGCTCAAAACAAATCCTGTGTTCTGATGCTAAATTTAGCACTTCTTAACAATGTCAAACTCTTTTCCAATTCATTCTAAAATAAGATATTTCTGATAAAGTGAAATCTAAGAGAATAGGATGAAAATAACTTCGGGCTTGGAGTCAGAAGCCTGAGTTCCACGTTGATCTTGGGCAGGTCACACAGATCAGTGGATTTTAAACTGTTTTTAGTAGCCAAATCCTTCCTTCCCAAAGTAAGAAATCAATCATTTGCATTTTACAGTGGAGCCTAAACTATTAAACTCCCACGTAAGACCTCTTTGAGTAAGGGACACCTGATTTAGGCAAATCTTATGGACACAAACAGCTGGTCTCCCCCTATAGCCTCCTGCCGCTCTGCCTCTTCCATGAAGTCCAGACTCCAGGACCAGGTATTATCTGATGGTCAGTCCTAGTAAGGATTTATCCAGTCTGACACACATTATTTTGAACATGCACACTCTTTAATCCTCTTCCTCTGTAAATCTTATCTAATGTCTTCAAGAACATATATCCCGGCTTCTTCATTCTTTCCTTCTTTACCCCATGTTATCCTAGCTTTCTCAACCATGCTTAGTTTCTCTCTGTTTAGTTTGTGACTCTAATGGTTTTTAAGAGTAAGGTGGTGGGGCAATTCCACTCACGCAAAGGAAAACTGAACAATTTGAAGTGATAAAGAGAAAGCTAGTGCTTTCTGCCTCCAAGGCCTTTTTAAATCCTCACAAACTTCAGAGCTTTTATGAAAGTATTTTCATCACCCTAATTAAACTTATTTCTCCTTAAGTTCTAGCACTCATGAAAATTAAATCAACTTGGTGGTGTTTTTTTCTATTTTGTACTACAGCATAATTTAAGAATGTTTATTCTTAATCTGAATAGTATACCAACTGTACTGAGTGATAAGAAAGCATTTATTAGCAGCCAAAAAAACTAATCACTTTATGTAATAACTCTATTTGAATATATTCCAGACTCCTTATAACTGTCTGAAAAAAAATTCAGTAATACAGCCAGTCTATCAGTTTTCAAGGAAATATTCAATAAATGAAATATCATGTCCCCAAATTCTTCTATACTCCTGACCCTATTTAAGGCAGCTCACTTAAATTCTCCACATCTCAGTTTCCTCATCTGCAAATTGAAGTAATTTATTAGCATAGAAGATGTTTATATCTCTGCTATTGAAATAAAATATTTTATATATATATATGTCTTCCTTATTCACATTAAATCTGTAATTTAAAAATAACAAAATTTACATAAATTTTACATAAATTTTAAATTTTACATAACTTTTACATAAATTTTTTAAAATGATAAAATACATGAGTCCTAAAAATATCACATCATTCTCAAAACATAAACTCCTGGATGAGAAGCATAATACTGCTTCCACCCTAAGTGCAAGATTATACAAATTACATGGGAATGAACCATATTAGATGACATTTTCCCAGAAATCATAATCCAATTTTGATACATAACATGTAAGCTTCTAGAAGATATATTTAATTTGTCTTCATTTTAATTAATAATAGCCCAGAATTAAATGATTCTTCACGGAACTGTTGAAAAGTTAATTTCCATTCTGTGAATCATGCAGCCACTATACAGCATTGTGACAGTGCCTCACATAATGGAAATGACAGCCCTTTTCTATCTACCATTGCACAATGGTATGGGTAATACAAAGTCATTGTGTTTTCCAAATTAATGTCGCATGCCATTCCTAACCCATCTCCTCCTGCCTTGTCACTTTTACCAATGAAAAATATAAGGCTGTCATGGCCTCAAAGAGGAGATATGATGTATAAAGCAGCTCCCATACTGGTTTATATATTTTATCTTTGATATATTAGTCATCTCACATAATAAAGAAAAATAGATTTCATGACCATCACTGCTTATTAGATTCCTTTTAATTATTTCCACAGAAGTTGTAACTCTTGCAAAATAATAATCTGCTTACCTCATTACACTATTGAAACTTTTAAATTAGGCAAAACATGTAAGATCCTGGTGAATGTTCACTAAACATTAGCTTTATGATGATTATCTTTGTTATTAAAACTGGGGATAAAAGTACAAAGTTCCAAGGCCAAAGCACAGGGTAGCTGCAGCAAAGAATGGAGAACCCAGGGTTTGGACTTGCTCTGCTGTTAAGGCTGATCTCTCAAGACATTTAGTCAAGATAAATGAATAAAAAGAAATTAGGTCAAATGTATCTATGATGAGCCATACTGCAGTAATCCTTGTAAAATTTGGAGTGTGGAAAAGAAAAGGGACAAACTAACAACGGCCATTTTAGTCAAACCCGCTTGCTGAAAAACAGTTACCCAATTATGGGAAATTTTACTATTCCAGGTTCATATTAGTGAATCCGTAGTGTCTGCTGGAGTCCTAGTCTCTTCCTTTACAAAGGGATGTTTTAGCCAACTAAGCTTACAATAGCAAGGACTGGGGAAATGCTGTTTGTTTGTTTGTTTGTTTGTTTTAATTTAAAGAAGGACTCCTTTCTAATCATTAAACAAGTATGTTTGAATCTTTGCTATGTGCAGGCAATGTGCTGGGCGATTCTTGCTTAGGTGCCATGTTTTAGGACCTAGTGATTTTCTCTTTGGTGGTATTCCTGTCCCTAAGCCTGTCTTACCAAGAAAATGCTCTGAGTGTGTTTTGTGTAAGGTTTCCTCAAAGCAGAGCCGCATTAGTGATATATTAAACGGATGTTCTCAGTGTTAGAAATGCGCAAGAAATAGAGGCAGGAGGAACCGGGTGATCAGATCCAAGCGCCTGTATTTGTGGCTGGCGCCAGGTGTCTATTGTACACCGTGGGAGAGAGTTTCAATTAAGCTGCGGGCTATCAAGTGAGTTGGGACAACTGAGTCATAGGCAGTCCAGAGGGTTGGAAACTGGCCTGACTGGGTCATCAGCAGTCCAGCAGGTTGGGGAGCTGGCCTGACCCCTTCACTCAGGAGAAACCGAACGGGAAACAGAGAAGGGGAGGGGAAGGAATATGGCCAATCCCTTTCAAGAGAAATTTTAACCTCACACTGACTGATGCCAGACTTAGCTTTGGATCATAAGCTGTGTCCTGCCCAGAAGCAAGAAGGCTGGGGTAAGAGTCCCCAGCCTCAGTCAGTCCTATTGCCTGCTTGTCAAAAGAGGAGGGTTCAAGAAAGGTGGCTCACTTCAGCCAAGGGCTATTCTCCAAGAAAGGTGAAGGCGTGAAATGTAGCGAGTTAAAAAACACAGCTGGGACAAGGGTGGGCCTCTTGATAAAGGTAATCTGGGTGGGACATTATCCCTATTTGCTGTGCTAATGGAGGGAAACTCAAGAGAAGAACCACATGATACAAAACCAAATATATTTGTAGCAATTTCTCCTTTAATTCCTTGATCTTATTTTTGTGTGAGATTTGACCCAGAGGCACAGGAAGATGAGGATAAAGGAAAAAAAAAGTCAAAGACAAGAAAAACAATCAATATTGATTAAATGCCTAATATGCACCAAGAAATGTGCTAAATACTTTACATATATTAACTAACTTAACATTTTGGCTGCCAAAAATCTTCCTGTTTTCACAGATGAGGGAACTGGAGGTCTGCAAGGTTAAACCACTCACTATGGTCACTATTATATCATATCTAGGTTCCATCTCTGTTGTACTCTAAGATCTTGATTTTTGTATTTTGCTACCTATGCTTTAATTTCTTCATTCAGAACTGGAGATACACTGTATTAGATTATATCCTCAGGATAATATATCCAGATAAAAGACATTGGTGTTATGAGAACATCTGGAATAACTTTATTAAAAGATAGTTTCTAGGATCCTACCTAAAATATATTCAAGCAGATTCTCTAAAAGTACAGGCCAAGCAAATAGTTTGAATATCACAGAAATTTCTAATGCTCAATATTTTTAGAAAACTGATGAACTAAAATGGCAGCTTTTAATACATCAATAGCATTGGCTTTAGAACAATTGAGCTTACCCACAATAGTCAGTGAACTTTCATACAAAAAAACCCCCTAAAATGTTTGTATTCAGGCAAGATATTTCATATTGCAACATAACCATTACCTCAGAGTCTGAGATTTTCAAACAATGCAAGTGGAGTGTTTTCGAGGTCACGTTCACAACATGAAGCTGCTTTCTTCAAGTACAAAAGTCAAGAAATACAGAGGAGGCACGGTGGAAGAAATTGAGGTGATCAGGAGAAATACATAGGAAAGCAAATTAAGCAGAGAGAAAGCAGCAGCAGGCATTTCTCAGAGCGTATTAGACAAAAGAAAATGTCTTTTTTTTTCAATAGGAGGAGAATGCAAGTCACAGAAATGGTGTTGCTTAAACCACTAGTTAAGTCAGATGCAGCTGGATATACTGGAAACTTTTAGAATACATACTAAAAGCCTGGATAAAATGTAAGCAGTATAAAATAAAAGATAAATTTGTATCAAGGAAATAAGAGCCTGAGTATGAAACTAGGATAGTGAAGAGATGGAGGGGAATCAGCCACTCCTTGATGAAGTTTTAACTAGGATTTGAAATTAAGACAGGAGATTGCTTATCAGTTTGACCTTGATGCATATATCTACTAATATTCACTAGTTAGGTACATTGTTCATGATTCTCTTCACAGACTCTGTGTTCAACAATTAACAATTAATAATTTCTTATCATTTAAGCCCCAAATTAAAGAATCCTTTCAAACATTTTAAAAATAGATGTCAAGATCGCAGTAACTGAAAGAGCAACTAGGATTAAGATTTCGGTGCCTGCAATGGACATTTCTAGTAATTATCAGAGATTCCAGAATCAGTTGCTTTGGATAAATTCTGCATAATTCATCCATAGAATTAAGAAATATAAATTGCACCCTGGCTGGTGTGGGTCAGTGGATTGAGTGCCAGCCTGAAAACCAAAGGTCACATGTTTGATTCCCCAGTCAGGGCACAGACCTGGGTTGTGGGCCAGGTTCCCACTGGGGCTGTGCAAGAGGCAATTGTACATTGATGTTTCTTTCCCTCTCTTTATCCCTCCCTTCCCTGCTGTATAAAAATAAATAAATACAATCTCAAAACCAAACCAAACCAAACCCCTATTGACTTGAGGGTTTACTATATGCTGAATACTATTTTAAAATAAAAAATAAAAATTCCTACCCAAAGTCACTAATCCTCAGAAAAGATATTTCTAAAACGTACCCTAATATGTACATACCCTAATACATATGTATGTAGAGTTATTCACATAACTCTAGTAATGTGAACAAGTATTCTCAGTACTCCGATTAAAGTTTAGTTTAACCATATGATGTATTTTGGCAAATAAAATATTAGTAGAAAGTGTTATATGTCACTCTGGATGGAAGTTTTAAAAGCTGGGACAGAAGTCCATGGTTGCATTTTTGGCTATCTTGGCAACCTGGGACATTTAAATGCTGATTGTTTCATCTGCCTTCTTCACAGAATGAGGGAAACAGAGGAGGTCCTCCAGCCATCCAGTAATGGACATGCAGTGTGACCCAGACTTTAACATTTGATTTGATTTAGCCCACAAGATGTAAGGGTTACTTGTAACTGCAACATAACCTAGTTATCCTGACTGATACAATTGCAGTCTAATATCTCTTTGGGCTTTATTAAAATATATAGTACTACCAATGGCCCTTTTAAATCTCAGGCTAAATTTATCAGTAATTGCAAGAAATGAAATACTACTCATGCAGCAATAAACTTTCGAAAGAACTGAAGTTTCTCTGTTCCATATAGTTCCATAGTGATTACATAGCGTAGGGCAGGGAACCCAAAACCAAGGGTATTTCAAGAAAGAAACTCAGCTTTTAGTCCTTTATGTCAGTGAGAACTGGGCAGCAGTCACAGAACGCCTTTTGGGTTGCAATCCATAGCTAGTGATAGCAGAAGAAGCTCTTATGTGGTTATGGCTTAAAATGCAAACTGCTCTTTTATTGACAGCAGCCTTTTGGTGTGACTTGTCTAAAATATCATAAATAAATGGTTATGAATCATTTGAAAAATCAAAGACTCCAATCTCAAACAATGAGTTAATTCCAAAATTATAAACATATATATAATGCTGGCTTGGTAGGGTAATGGCAGCAGTGATTCTCAATTTCTTTTTTCTTTCCAAAGCTTCTTTAGGCATCTGAATAAATTACACAGAAATTGCCCTCAGAATATTCTTTTTAATTTGAAGTTATTGTATTAGGCAGGATTCTCCAAAGAAACAAACAATAAAATGGGTATGTATGTATGGAGAGAGCAAGAGAGAGATTAAGAGATTATAAAAAAATTGGTTCACATAATTATGGGAGCTTACAAGTCCCAAAATCAGCATTTGGCAAGCTAGATACCTAGGAGAACTGATGTAGTTTCAACCTGAAGGCCAACTTGAGTCCTAGGAAGAATTGATGTTTCAGTTTGAGTCTGAAGACAGGAGAAAAACTGATGTCCCTGGTTAATGACAGACAGGAGGAATTCCCTCTTACTCAGTGGAGGGCCAGCCTCTTTACTCTATTTAGGTCTTCAGCTGATTGGATGAGGCCCACCCACATGAGGAAGAGCAATTTGCTTTACTAAGTCTACTTAATAAAATATTCAAACATAAATCTAATTCCAAAACAAAACAAAACAAAACAAAATGAAACCTGAGAGACAAACACAGAATAACATTTAACCAAATATCTGGATACCCCATAAACCAGTCAAGTTGGCATGTAAAACAGCCATCGCGGTTTTCGTCCTTTATTAGTTTCTCTCAATTTATTTTAGAATGTTAGGGTATCTTGATATTATGAGTTTTGTCATAATAGTATCAATAATTTGTAATAATGTACATTTTATAATTCTTACCTCAATTATTTTATATGGCCCTCAGAATTCCCACTAAAATGTCATGCGATATCACATGTGAAGCATTTAGCATAGTGTCTGGGACATAGTAGACACATTCTACCCCCAATTGGAAAACAGTATCTTACATATTAAACACATAATGTCACATTTTAGACTTCTTTAATAAAATACCACCACTAACTTTTGACATAAATTATAAATGTACATGAGATGGCAGAACAGTCTCAAAACTCACTTCTTTTTAATTGTCAGGTGATATCAATCCATGTAAAAATATTCTAGGACCAAATTTAATGAAAATGATGAATTAGATTCCTGCTGTCCCTTTCTCAGCAGTGTCCCACTATAATGGTAGAGGGAACAACAATGAGAGGGACATTCTCTCTCTCTCTCTTTTTAAAAAATTTTAATCTTTATTGTATTTTTTCCATTACCCTGTAGTCCCCTTAAACCCCCCTCCCCCCAGCAATTGCCACACTGTTTTCCATGTCCACAAGTCCTTTTTCCTTTGCTCAATCACTCTACGCCCTAACCCCCTTGGTAACTTGATTAAGGCCACAGAGCTAATAAGTGATACAACCTGAGCTGTAAGAGTATAAATTCCATGCAGTAAATAATAAAGCTTTAGGATGAGAGGAAAATGCTTAGGGATAATGAAAAGAAAGTAGTTCAGAGGATGATAAACCAATGCCAAAATAAATTGCCTGGTTGGGGAGATATAATATCAGACTAATCTTGTCTAAGATCAATTCATATAAACCAGGACTAGCCCACACTTCCTTTAATTTTATTTTTTAAAATATATTTTACTGATTATGCTATTACGGTTCTCCCATTTTTTTTCTCCCCTATATTCCCCTCCACCCTGCACCTACCTTCCTACCAGTATCCCCTCTCCCCTTGGTTCATGTCCATGGGACATACATATAAGTTCTTTGACTTCTCTATTTCCAGTACTATTCTTAACCTCCCCCTGTCTATTTTGTCCTTACCACTTATGCTTCTTATTTTCTGTCTCTTTCCCCCATTTTCTACCTGTCCCCTCCCAGATAATAACCCTCCATGTGATCTCCACTTCTGTAGTTCTGTGCCTGTTCTAATTGTTTGCTAAGTCCGTTTTTGTTTTTAGGTTCAATTGTTGATAGTTGTGAGTTTGTTGTCATTTTATTATTCATATTTTTATCATCTTTTTATTAGATAAGTCCCTTTAATATTTCATATAATAAGGGCTTGGTGACGATAAACTCCTTTAGCTTTCCCTTATCTGGGGAGCACTTTATCTGTCCTTCCATTCTAAATTGTACCTTTGCTGGTTAGAGTAATCTTGAATATAGGTCCTCACCCTTCATGACTTTGAATACTTCTTTCTAGCCCCTTCTTGCCTGTAAGGTGTCTTTGGAGAAATCAGCTGATAGTCTTATGGGAACTCCTTTGTAGGTGACTCCTTTTCTCTTGCTGCTTTTAAGATCCCCTCCTTATCTTTAATCTTGGGTAATGTAATTATGATGTACCTTCGTGTGTGCTTCTTTGGGTCCAACTTCCTTGGGACTCTCTGAGCTTCCTGGACTCCCTGAAAGTCTATTTCCTTTGCTAGATTTGGGAAATTCTCCTCCATTATTTTTTCAAATAAATTTTCAATTTCTTGCTCTTCCTCTTCTCCTGCTGACACCCCTATGATTTGGATATTAGAATGTTTAAATTTGTCCCAGAGGTTCCAAAGCCTCTCCTCATTTTTTTGAATTCTTATTTCTTCATTCTGTTCCAGTTAACTGTTTATTTCTTCCTTGTGCTCCAAATCATTGATTTGAGTCCGGTTTCCTTCCCTTCACTATTAGTTCCCTGCATATTTTTCTTTATTTCACTTTGCATAGCCTTCCCTTTTTCTTCTATTTTGCAACCATACTCTACTATTTCTGTTAGCATCCTGGTAACCACTATTTTGAACTCTGCATCTCATAGGTTGGCTCTCTCTTCATTGCTTAATTCTATTTTTGGAGCTTTGCTCTGTCCTTTCATTTGGGCCATATCTTTATTGCCTTGTGTGGCTGTTATGTTGTAAGGCGCAGAGCCTTAGGTATTCATCAGAGCAGGCCAACCCATGTCTCTGCCTTTTGGCACTATATGTGGGGGAGGGGCCAGAGAGGGAACAATGCTCCTTGCTTGGCTCTGGGCAGGCTTTGAATCACTTTCCCCACTACCCACAAGCAAATTGAGCTGGTGCTGATTCCTGGGTAGGTGGGTTTGTGTACATTCTAGGACCCCATGAGTCTCTCCAACAAAATTTCCTGTGAGGCTGATAGTTTCTCCTGCTGCCACAACCCCCTCAGGTTTTTATGCCAGGGAAATAAAGTCTCAAAACTCCATGCTAGAACACTGAGTTGCATAGTCTGTTTCACTCCCCAGGTGTTCCTCCTGGTTTATCTGCACACAAATGTGGGACCGCCAGCAGCTGCCTTGCTGTGAGAATGAATGTTTCTTCTTTAACTCTTTGGTTGTTGGACTTCCATACAGTTTGATTTTCTGGCAGTTCTGGATATTTTTTGTTTTTAAATTTGTTGTTGTCCTTTTTTGGTTGCACGAGGAGGCAAAATGTATCTACTTATGCCTCCATGTTGGCTGGAAGTCACCGCTTCCTTTAAGTTTAGATATATGTTTATCAAGTCTGAAAACTGCAATACTTATTAGATATACAACCTTAAGCAACTTATTCATCAACATTTTCCCTTTTATTATCACATTTGAAATGAGCTAGTATGATACACTGATCACTAAAGTCTCTCTCAAATCTTAAATTTCCAAATTCACAATGAAAAGCTTGCAAAAAGTTCTTAGCATGCATTTTTGAGTTCATGGAGAACATTGCATTATAAGGTACACAAAAGATTTATTGCCCTAAATTCAGAAATACATTTTAAAAGAGGTATAAAAACAAATGTTTTTCTTTCTCATTATACCTATGTATCAGATGGCAAATTATTATAAGGACCCACCAAAAAACTAATTTCCTCTACATGCACCTTTATTTGTGATAATTTTTTTATCACAACTGCTTTAATGATTTCAGAACCAAGTGTGTAATAGGCTTTTCCTGCTTTAAAGCTACATGTTCTCTCCACTTCAGTGCCACCAACCACCAATTACACATTCTCAGGTATCCAACCAAGATCCAAACTGCTGTGTCTAGATTAAACACAGCTGCAGACTACACCGCTGTGAACACATGAAGTTCTTACAGAAAAAAAGTATTGTAGAATGAGGAAACATTTTTTCCTCACAGACCTAGGATGGAACCCTGCCCTGCCATTCACTGTTTTGTTCCGAGCACCGACTTCATGGGATGGGTATAGATTGCTCCCAAAGGACTCAGCCCAAAGCAGTGCACAGAGTAAATGCTCAGTGACTGTGAGCTGGTATGTTATGGTTCTTGCTTCACTGAGAACTTCAAATGTTATGTAAATTATATGAAATAATTTCCATTTTTATTAAAAAATCCATGTAAAACATCATAAATAAGACCCAAAACTGTACAAAATTGTATTCTCAACTAGTCAGACTCTGGTAAAATTGTGAAGGAAATTAATTTACTTCTTCTTTGAGCCCAGATAATCCTGGGTGCTTTACTTCCTCTTTTTAAAAATCATCTTTCTCTTAGCATTCCCTAATTTTCCAACAAATCTCAGCTCTGTGATTTTACTTTCATAATTGCATGCTATGAAGAGAGAGCTCTCTTTTTACATTGCTCAAGCTCTTAATCCAAACTTTACCATTCTTCATTTAATTCCTTTAAACCAATAGATATATCAGTTATGTTTTATTTAGTTAATTTCACCAACCAATCCACACATACAGGGTCCTGATGGCCAAATAGATTCTTTCATTAACCTTTCTAACTAACCTGCACTTAACAGCAATGGATAAGAGTTACCATTAGACATGACACTCCCCACCCCCCAAAGAAAGCAAAAACAAAAACAACAAAAAAGATTCAAGAAAATCTTAAACTATTAACAAACATTTAAATACTAGGGCATTCATGAAAAAAAGGCAAAAGAAAAGGAGGAACAGAACCAGTTTGCCAGAAAAAAAACAACAAATAAAGAAAATAACTCTACCTGCCACTGGAGATAATTGCTCAGAATAATTGGCAGTTATGTTCTTACTACTAACAAATTTCAGTTCAATTGTACATACACGTGAAATACTTTTACTACCATTTTCAAAACACTTTAGGGGGCATTTAATTCATTACAATAATAGAGCCAGTTACAAATTAAAGAAATTGCAACTAAAATAATCAAAGAATTGATAACTTTGTTTTTATATGTCAAAGGACTCTTGTCATTTCAGATGCCCAAATCTTTGAATCAGTGAATTCTTTCTGTTTACCAAAACCAAAAGGAATGTATTGGTCTTAGAAGCTAACTTGGGGACACGAAGTATATGTATGATATTAAAAACAATGGTTAAATCTAAGGTCTGAGAGATAGGAAGTTAAGGATAGCCAAGATTAAAAAAAAACAACAGAGAAATTCAAGAAATAATGTCAGTATAACTAGTAATTACAATGGTGAATTTACATGTGAAATGGCACAGCTGGATAAAAACAAAAAAATTAAATGTACATAATGGTAACATGAGATAATTAGCACTAAAACCATTGTTCTACTGGGTTTACAGTCTGAAGCCAGTCAGTGGCAGCTGGGAATTTGGCTCCTAAGGGTGTCCCCCAGGATGGTGAGGCAATCCTGGCTCACTGGCTGAATCTAAGAAGTAAAGAAATTACAATTTCTGGAAAGATCTTGAAACTAAATCATTATTTCAAACTTTAATGAGGGGTTTATGAAATATAAAGATGCAGAGTTATGAACAGAACAAAGTTACCAGCTAAACTTGTGACTGATTCTATTGATATCTCCTATATCATATAAAGGCATCATTTTATTACAATGCCTTTAAGACATCTGGTTCTGAACTGAGTGAGATGTGTTGGAGAGAATCAAAGGAACTTACATCATACACAAGGAAAGCATCATACAGAAGAAGAGAGAGAGACAGGATTAGAAGAGAAAGAAGAAACAGCATATAAGAAAAAAAAATCAGGTTAAAATGAAAATTGAACACTAAAATTCCAAGAAATATGAGATGATATTTAGTGATAAGAAAAAAATTTTAAATAGTTAAATAAATCTGTAGTGAAAAGGACAATATGTGAATGGGCATGAAAGAGGTCGTTCCCTGACAGTTAATGCTTGATAATATCTACATTGTGTTTCTGCTCATGACAAAAGTAGAGAATTACTATTCACTCTATAATAAAAATATATAGTTATACATATATATAATTTGAAAAATAACCACTTGGTATCATATTCCACAGCTTATAAGAAACATAGAAAATATACGGAAAGGATATACAGAAAACAAAATCAAAGAAAAGCGAGGGGAAAAAGTAAACAAAATAGGGTGAGTAAACAGAAAGCACAAATTAAGAGTATGGCAAGAATTCTAAAGATGTCAGAAATTTTATCAAATGTAATTATTCAATTTTTTAAAATATTTTATTTATTTATTTTTAGGGGCAAGGGGGGGGAGAAAGAGAGGGAAGGAACATCAATGTGTGGTTGCCTCTCATGCACCCCCTACTGGGGACCTGGCCTGCAACCCAGGCATGTGCCCTAACTGGGAATTGAACCAGGGGTCCTTTGGTTTGCAGGCCAGCACTCAGTCCACTGAACCACACTAGCCATGGCTAATGTATTCAATTTTTTGTTAAATAAACATTCTCTGATTGAATAAAGGTAAAATTTCTCTTATAGGTTGCTTGCAAGAGAGAAGTGTAAAACACAAAGAGAAAGTTTCAAAATAAAGAAAATAAGGTGTACACAATAACAAATCAATTAATTCATAAATTAATAAAGCTGATAAAATTTGATGTAACAAAAATATTTCAGTATAAAAATAGAACTCAATGAAAAATATTGAAAAACAGTGAGGCATAATATTACATACCAATAAAAAACAACATACTAAGAAGATAAAATAATAAAAATAATATGTCCTATGTGGGTCTTAGAAAGTCACCCTACAGATTACTAATAAGTTGCAAGGAGAAAAGTAGAACTACATAGTTGAGAAATCAAATAGGCAAGCAATCATAAAATCAATGAAGCATAGATGGACATTGAATACCTCCAGATGTGCTGTCCTAACAAAGACAACTCTTAAAAGATATTTAGGCTGGAAATGTACCTGATCGTAGTTCTGAGAAACCATTCAATAGACCCAAATAGGCTGTATTCTTCAAGTATATCAATATCATAGGAGCAACTAAAGCATGAACCTTTACAGAATAAAAGAGACAAAAAAGGCATGACAATTAGGTGCAGGACCTCATGTGCTGTGAGCAGGAGAGACTGAAGGAAGAGGTGGACCTCTCCAGGTGGGTAGGTGTTTGGTTTAACAACCAAGGGGACTTACATAGGAGGCTTGTCTTCAGTAGATGTTAGAGGTAGGTCTCCTCACCTGCCCACCGGAACCTTAAAAGTTTATACATTATAAAGGCCTTAACTGGGCTAACTAGGTTCAGTCACTTATACCCTCCAGCTGGTTTCCACAGCACATTACTCTCAAGGTTGCTTCCTTGCAGTGGGTCCCTCCGTGAGAATGGTAGGCTGAACATACATTGCAGGGGTTAGGGAAGGGGAAACGAGCCTCCCACTGCCTGGGTTCAGTTCCATGACCTCATCTGACAACACATAGTGGAGGGAAACAAATACAATGAAGTACTTTAAGTCAAATGACAAAGCTGAAATATGAACAGTATATAGAGAAAAATCTTTTATCACTTTTAAATTTAGTGAAGGTGATTACTCTGGTTGTGCAAGCAAACTCAGCTGAACTGTGGACTCCTGTGCAATGTTAATTATTGTTGTTTTAAGCTTTTTAAGTTTTGACTGGTTTCTTATGTAGCAATATTTAACTTAGACACCTTCTTTACATTAATTATTAGATCACCACTTCACCTCCTACTTTATACTGACCTTGCCACTAAAGTTACAGGAGTTTTATGCTTATGAATGATAAGATACTTCAGTTATTTTTCAATTTGTACAGTTGTTCAACAAATACTTCTCATGCACCTACTATATGCAAGGTATTATTCAAAGTCCTTGGGATGTTTTGAAAAAAAATGCCACTGTTCTGCTGGGCAAAGGGCAAGGCTGTTTATTATTAAAATATGTCATTTGACTCTTCTGGGGGAATGCTTCCTATAACAGTTAGGTTGTATAAAAGTTAGATTGTGTTTCTGAGGGAAAAAAATGAGGTAATTAAGGGTTAAAATCAATCATTGTATTCAGAATGAAAATAATAGTTTCCAATATTTACTTCCTTTTATTTGGTTTTTTCCCGGAGATGAGAATAGAGTCTGAATTGATTAAGCAATATTTACATATTGCATTTGATTGATGTGTTTTCACCTAAGTACCACATTTTGTTTAACTTATATGAAAAATACTGCACCAATCGCTCTAAAGCTCCTTCACTATGGATTTTGTTGACTGCATATTCAGGGTGTTATTTATTTAACATATTCCCCTGCCCCTTGTTTTCTGTAAACTGGATGTTAGATGGGGAGGTTAAGATTTAATTAATCTCAATTATCAGGCAACACAATAAAACCTCCAGAGGAGTTATTTGTTTTAATAATAAAGAAAGCTTCCCATTCCCAAAATCATTATTCATGAAGTACAGAAGTTAAACATATGTATATATGTGTGTGTGTGTATTTGTTATGCAGTTAATCTCCTAATACGCTTTTCCCCCTGAGGATAAGGCTGACAATCTAGTCATTACCATAGACAAAGCAAAAGGTCACAGGTTCGATTCCTGGTCAGGGCACTTGCCTGGGTTGCGGGGTCAGTCCCTAGTTGGGGTGCTTTTGAGAGGCAACCAATCGATGTTTCTTTCTCATGACCAATGTTTCTCTCAAGTCAATGTTGCTCTCCCCCTCTTTCTCTCTCCCTTCCCCTCTCTAAAAATAAATAAATAAAATCTGTTTAAAAAATAATGAATAAAGTCAACTTTATCATCAAAGAAAAAAAGTCTTCCATTCTAGAAAATGACCTGAGATTTACAAATATAGTTACCTTATTCTCACCTACCACAGATACCCTCAGTGTCCAGAAATATTCTCTCAGAAGAAAGATCCAAGAAGAGACAATTATTAATCCCCTTTCCATTTGCTACTAACTTTTGGTCTCAACTTTAATGTCTGAAGAATACCTATTTAATATTTAATCTGCTACAAAAAGAAGTGCCACATAATCACAAAGGCATTCTATTACATAAAATCTGCTCAGAATGCAGCTATATAAAACATTATCAAGGTTATTTGAATGATTGAATAAATCAGATTTAAAATAATACAAAAATATATGTGAAAGTCTTTTGAAATCCTCTTCAAAGGATCTTTTGTGAATATAATGACTTCCATCATGTCAAATAACTTTCTTTTCATTAGTTTTAAGTTGGGTAATAGAAGTCACATACAATAAGACATAATAAATAAGGGAAAGGCAATAATATCTGTGCATTTTTACCAGAAAAAAAATTTTCAGGTGGCAAATGACATATTCCAGCTCCAAGCTATACAAAATATAATGTTTTTAAAGAATATCTAAAATAAAAATAAATAATAATTAAAGGGTTTTGGATGTGTACCACACCTAATATATGTAATTTCATAAATTAATTATTGTGATTTTCACTATAATATATAATATTTTCATTAATGCCCCCAAATTAATATCTATAAATTGAGACACAAAAAGGTTAAGTAACTTGCTGTGGTAACTACAACACCATTTATTAAGGTCCTTGTGTAGGTACTTTTTGCATTGATTTTTAACTGATGCTGTGGCTCACTCTAACCAATAAAATACAGCAACAGACACTAAGACAGTCACATTACAATTTTCAAGAAGGCCTAGTATTTTTACCTTTTTTTGAAACTCCGAGATGCACATAAATAGTTCAGCTATGCTACTGAAAAATACTACTCGGAAAGACCATGTGAGAAGCTATTTAGAGAGAGAGAGAGAGAAAAGGACAAGCTGAGCCCAGATTTTAAGCCATCCCACCAAGATACCAGATAAGAGTGACACCATCTTTAATGTTTCTGCTCCAACTTGCCTTTTACTAAAACCTACAGGAGACACCCCAAAGTCAACCAGGGGAAAAATCCATCTGAGCTATGTCTTAGGCAGATCAATCAGCTAAAACAGAACACCAGAAACCAGGTGGTTTAAAAAACGAATGTTTATTTCTCAAAGTTCTGGAAACTGGGAGGTCCAACGGCAGCATACTAGCAGATATGGTGCCTAGTAAGAATCCTCTTCTTGGCTTGCAGACTGCTGCCTTCTTGCTGTATCCCCCCGTGGCAGAGAAAAAAAAATGGGCTCTGGTGTCTTCCTCTTCTTTAAGGTCACTAATCTCATTATAGGGGTCCTACTGTCATGACTTCATCTAAACCTCATTATCTCCCCAAATTTATCACCCCCAAATACCATCACGTTAAGGATTAGCATTTCAACACATGAATTTGGTAGGGGGGATGAAAATATGCAGTCCATAAGATGCTGTTTCCTCTGCCTAAAATGTATTATATCCAAGATGCTAACCTGCCTGTTCCCTTACTTCTTTCAAGTCTCTTTTTAAATATTCTATTTAAAATTATAATACACTTGCCCCACCTGGCTCTTCCTGGCCCCCCACCCCCACTTTAATTTTCTCCACAGAGAACTACTATAGATTTTCCTTAGTTTGTTCTTTTATTACCTAGTAGAGTGCGTATGTGATGAAGTTATTATTTATGTGTTTTCTTACATATTATAGCCACAGTAAAAATTATTTGTTGAAGGCATGAATAAATTAGTGAATGAATAAAACATCTGGAGACAACTAGATCTTCCTGGGATTATTTCTGTAGCCAGGACCGGAGAACTGAGAAAAATGAGTTACCCAAGTCTCCACAGAACAGCTTTAAGCATCGCCCTGTTGCCTGTTCTCTTTAGTTGACTAAGGAATGCATTTGGAATCTTCCCTTCTGCAGTCCCTTTCATTCATCAGGCATCTTTGCTATTCATTTAATTATGTTGTGACTCATTGGGTGCTCATAGTCCACTGAATTCTGTTTTATTAGGCTATCTCCAGCGGAATGATCGTAATTCTGAAAGGGAATCACCTAGTTGCAACCTTCCCTGAGGAAATCTACAAACCAGCCATTTTAACTTTGGAAAACCAGTTAGGATAAAATTATTCAAAATACCAAGAGGTACCTGACTTTTCTTTCTTGCTCTCTCTCAGCCATTTTTTAACTTTATGCCTGTATACTCTGAGGTCTAATAATGACTGTGGTTGTTTACCCATGCTTGCATATGTCAATGGTTGAGTATTTTGATAATCTCCCACCATCATTTCTTTTCTTTCAAAGAAAGGCTCTGACACAAAAGAATAGAAAAGAATAGAAAATATGTCCCTAGAACCCAATAAAAGTGATATTAAAGTCTTACCTCCCTCCTTTATGATCCTTCTGAGCTATGAGAAGAATAGGAAATAAACTTTCAGTGAGGACATAATGGTGTCCAAGATGAGGAAGGTGCCTTATTAAAAAAGTAAATTTGGTTACCATGAGCTAACATTTCATTGTCTCTTAAACTGATGTTTTTCCTTGCAAGAAAAGCTATTAGTTAAATAGGTTATTATTTTAATACACCAATACTAGAGGATCAGTTGGCCTATAAGCTCCCACTGCTAGAAGTATTGAAAGGGGTACTTGAATTAAAAGAAATTATTTTCTCTGGCTCAGAGGTTGGATATAAAAGTCCATTTTTCTCATCTCATCTCTACTTCCCCCTCATCCTGGTAACTATGAAATTCAGGATCAGACATTATATGTGTTGGACTTTTCATGAAATTGTATAGACCATACTTGGGTCATTGCACAGATATTAAAAGATATTCCAGGGAGGGGACTTCTCATTGCAGAGAAAAGATTAGAATTTCAGACCAAGAGAGCTTGAACAGAGGGTAGCTTAAGAGGTATGTTCCAAACAAAAGACAAAAAAATTAGATTAGGATGAGGAAAAATTCCCCTGAAGACTCCGTCTCCCAGATCAAAGAAAGACCATGGCAGCCAAAACCTTAATCTTTAACTCCCTACATTGTACCCTTCTAAAATTGCTCTAATCCTTCAGCAGAGAAATGGTTATGTTATACATGCAATGAAACCACATTGGCCAAATGTTGAATGGACAATGGTTATATCTCTATTCATCCAAAGCCAAGATTAAAGCAAAATGTTACCATAATAGAATGAACATTTAAGACATGGGCATAATGTGTCCAAACACTGTGAAGCAGTATTACAATTTTATTATTTCAAAGAGCTGTGGTGACATTTTAAAAGTTTGGTATTAAAAGCAAAAAGACAAAGATTTCAGTATTCTTACTTGCAATTTCTTCTGCAGATGGTATATTGAATTCTCACAATAAGTGTACACTTTCAACTCAGGTTAATGGAAACACAAGAAAAATTTTAGCCAGCACAACCTCTATAAGTTCCTTGATTATGACATTCCTACCAAGCTTTCATGCTTTCTTTCCACTCTAATGAAGGTTACCGAGCAAAAGATCAAAATAAAGTGGTCTCCCCTTTAACTCCTAGACTTTGAGATTTAATCAATAGTGATGTTGCAACTTTATTGAGGTAATCTCACACACTGGCTTTGCGCATTTTAAGAAGATGCTTTCTGTGTATTTTCAGAAACTGTCATGTCCTTAGTATTTTGTATTTCTCACATTTGCACGCACTTGCAGTTTCATACAATCACTTGACAAACTTTTGTCCTTAAACCTCAGATCAAACACTGTGACTATGTTGGCACCTGAATTTTCAATTGCATATCAGGTTTCCTTGCATGAGTACCAATTTTAGCATTTTCACATCAGGACTGAAAAAAAGGCATCATGAGAGAAATACCTGCACTCTCAAAATTGCCATCTCGGTTATACTTCAGCAGGTTTCAGGAAATGAACTATATTCTTTAAAGCAGTTGTCGTTGTTCGTGCCTATACTGGCATTGTTATATTATGTAGAATATCTATATTGGTATCTCTATCTGCAAAGTATGGAAATGAGATTTTTTTGAATTTTGCACATCTTTTCTAAATATATAATGTAGAAGATCTAAAATATTTTGTATATCATGCAGTTTGCCCATGGCTGAAGAAAAATGATGTAAGAGGCCCACTGTCCCCCTGCTATACACAACAATCCTGTGACACATGCGGTTCCATGACTGCTTTCTAAAGGCACAACTGAAATGTATGAATAACGTATGTAGGACTCCTATACATCACATCATTCATACCCTCACCATGCCTGTTATGCTCTCAATGACTTTTGTACAATGTTGAAGTAATTAGCTCTTCAGCTTTCCAAAGGCCAAGACCTAACACACTGTAAAATAGTAATTTTGTTATTGCATAGCATACCTTCCTAGTGTCTCCTTGTGTAGACTGGGATTTCAGCCTTGTGGAGACTAATGGCATCAATGTGCGAAGGGAAGGAGAGTTGACCCGCCCCATCTCCTGGGCTGCAGCAGAGACCAGCTATTCATCCAACACATGCATCGTGGGTCAGATTGCCCTGCAATGGTCAATCCCACAAAGAGCAATCTATGGCTAAATCTACAAAATCATGCACAATATTGAGAGAAAATTATTGTTTTCCTAACCATCTTGCAATATCTTTTTGAATATGTTTTCACAGCAAACAGCTTTGAAAAATAAAGGCAGTGTCTCACTTTGGGTCAGGAAAGCAGATTCATTTCCCAACCAAAATAATGAAAACAATGTTTTCTTCAGGGATAAAACTTAGGCCGGTTTGACAGCAGCTCATCAGAAGGTGAGGTTTTCTAAGCTTGGCGTGCCTCGGCTCTGACGAGGAGCCGCTGTGTACTTAGCATTCACCTGGACTTGCTTCCATTTCAGCGCCACAGGCCTTGGGGACAAGTGAAACAGTGCTGAGGTTCAGGGTGCCTACTGTATTGGAGAGAAATAAACCATCCAGAAGTGCCTCATTTTCTTCTCAGTTCTATTTATGAGAGTATGACAAGTAAACCTAGCAGCTCTGTTGTTGCTTAGGGATTGCCAGAGCACTTGACACGCTGGGTGGACATTCCAGGGAACACATCATCAAGAAAGAATGTATGAACAAACTTTCTGATTGCATTCATAGGCTAAAGAAAGCTGTTTCCTCTGTTAGGGAAAGAAGAGGCCAGTAAACAAATTGGGTTTGCTTTACTTAAGTTACAAGTTGCCTGAAATTAATTGTTCTACCTATTGTTTATGGACATATGATCAAAACTTGACAATTTAAAAAAAACCCAGAATATCGATACTAATGCCAAATAACTTTTGTTAAGCTCCTTTTATTTTGGTGTGGGAAAGAAAAATAACTAGACCAGAATGATTTAAAAGGCTATTTATAACAATAACATGGATAATACTAAAAGGCTATTTATAACAATAACTTGGATAAATGTCCCACAATAAAATGTTTGCTGCCTTGTTTAACTTGGTAGTGACCATAAATAATCAGGAATTCAAGGTCTAGACAGATAAATGATGATGGCTAAAATATTTAGCCAACTAAGGCATTTAAACAAGAAATAGAGGGTTGCATTTTAAATGCCACACTTCTTTCAGATTTTGCTTCGATGCTTTTGGAGGGCAAGGCATTTATGTGCTCTTACGGGTTTGTGATAAGACTATGGATTGTGTCAGTGCTCATTTGCTTTAGCAATAATAGCACAGGTCCCATCAGTCAGGTAGCTCTGTAAGTCACATCTACTCTTTTTATCAAAGTTATTACAAATTCTTTTAGTATGTCATAAGCACGTCTGGATACTTTTGACTACAAAATTTACTATTTATACCCAAAATGGAAGCTGCCATTGAATTTACTTAAATTTAATTTCTCCTCTCATATTTACAGGATCTCTATATATCTTCTTCTTATAGATGTGTATTGTTTTTATTTTTTTTATTTTAATTTATATTATTTTTATTGTATTTTTCCATTACCATTTATCCCCCTTATACCCCCACCATGACCACCACACTGTTGTCCATGTCCGTGAGTCCTTTTTCTTTTTCACTTAATCCCTCCGCCCCTTAATCCCCCCCAGAGCTGTCAGCCTGCTCTCTATCCGAGTCTGTCTCTATTTGCCTGTTAGTTCAGTTTCTTCATTAGATTCAACATATTAGTAAAATCATATGGCTTCTGTCTTTCTCTGACCCCTTATTTCACTTAGCATGATGTTCTCCAGGTCTTTCCATGCTGTCACAAAGGGTAGAATTTTCTTCTTTTTACGGCCTAGTAATATTCCCTTGTGTGAATGCACCATTGTTGTTTTATCTACTCATCTACTGATGGACACTTTTGTTGCTTCCAAATTTTGTTTTTTTTAATATATTACAAATAAGTTTGTGTTTATTATAGACAACTTGAAAACATTGATACCTAAATAAAGAAAACTAAATATCTCCCATAGTTTCAACACCAAAGTTAATCATTGTTAATTTAAAGCATGTTTCCAATTTTAAATCCCATATCCTTTTCTACAATTATCAGTCTATTTCCATTACACCTCTATTTCATTAACGTTTTCCAAAATCAATGTCACTGTTATAAGAGTATGCTGTAACGTACTTAACAGTGACACATGCAACATAATGATGAATGAGTCAAAGTAAAAATGATTGAGGTAAAGAGCCTCCTGAATCTATTATTGTCCTTCTTATCAAAAAATTGAATATATTTTCCCTTTTAATGGCAAACTTCTAGCCATCCTCCAAAACCTGCTCTCTCTTCTCCCTTGAACTCATAGCTGCGGAGTTCAGCACAATGGAATTGTGAGTCAGTAGCACATATTGCTCCTCCTTATTTGTTCCTTCTCTCCTCAGTCTGGAATGCAGATTTGGTAGCAACTCAGTACTGAACATACAGATGAGCAAAACTACCCTAGGAAGACCAATCTCTTACAAAGAACCCCAGTACCTGAGTGACTCAGCCGCACTGCCCCGTGGTGCTCACTCAGGACTACTGAAAGAGAAATACACTTTGTTCTCTGTGCTCTACTATATTGAATCTTTTCATTACAGTAGACTTTCCCCAAACAGTGGACTTCCTATTTATATAATTATACATTTTTCACAGACATATTTTAAATTTCTGTTTAGTTCTCTGCCCTGTGAATCAAGGTACTTTTTAAAATAATCCTATGACTTCAGTGCACAATAGAAATTTGGATTTACAAGAAAATTCCCTATTTTTATAAAAGCAAATTTTTTCCAGAGTCATCAGATTTGTTCAATATTATGCTGTCTTGAGCTTAGCTAGCATGATGCCCAGTTATGTAAGCTCACCACTGACGTAACATCTGAAAGAGCAGAAAGGGAAAAAACCCACTTTAAACCGCTGTGGCCCAGAATTTTTAATGGTCCCTAAAATTTTATTCTTTCCTACAGTTACCTCTTTTTAAAGATTATTTTACTATTTTTAAATTCCAACCTTTAAAAAAAAATAAGTACTTTTGACAGTCCAGAGAACCTATCAGATTATGCTATACTGACTTATAATCATTCATTTATTCAACATTATTACACATGCCTGCAATAAAATAAACACTGTGCTGCTTATTCAGGAAACACTGATGAGAGATCGTTGACCTTTTAGATAGGTCATATGTGATAGAGTATTTAAAAGCAAGGCATTATGGGTTTTATAATTACAGGCCCTACCCCAGTTTCAAAAGCTGTAGGAAACTTCCTAGAGGAAGTAAGTATCAACGCTGAGTTCTAAAGAATAAGGAGATATCCAGACGAAGAAGGGAAGAGGGTAGAAAAGACTATGACCAGCCATATAGTGAAAATCTGGGTGAGCCCCTAAGTGTACCAATTCCTAATGTCCTCACATCTTTCAGGTCTGTTATTTAGTTTACCCTCCCCATATTCTCTTCCTCTTAATCCAATTACTATTCCAAGCAGTAAGTACTTATCAGAATAATGGAAAAGTAAAATTCTGTTTGTTTGCTTTTTTCTTATAGGGCTCCTTTGAAATTAGCTGGGGGGAAAAAGAAAAACCTTCATCTTATGTGAAATTTATGTCTCTTATGCCATGGCATTGCCATTCTCTACAAAAGTGAAATATACTCTTAGGATGTTTAAATCTATAGCATTTGTGCATGAAGAAGCATGATTTTCAAAGTGCTTTTGGTGGCCCCTTAAAGATGGATGAGCCATTCAATCATTTGTCTAAATTTGTGTGTTCAAAGCTGGATAAAATAAATGGGCCTTTAGTGTGGTCTCTAGGTCATGTAATCACATATGTCTGCAATCTCTGGATTTAAGCAGTGATGGTACCTGATTGATAGCACAGGAGCAAATGATTTGAGATACTCCTGGTCTTCCCTACAAAATCTCTAAAAAATAGTGTTCAGGTCTGTTGCAATTAATGAAATGTTTAAACAATGATCTAAGTGACTTATGTTCTGGGTTTTGTGATAAAATAACATAGTTGCTTATTTTATATGCATTCAAACATTGCCATAAACCTTTATTTTATATGAATAAAGGATCATTAAAGTATATTTGAAAATTTATACATATGTAAAATATGTAAAGTGACGATACACAACATATATAGTATATTGATATAAAGAAAACTTCCATCCAAGGACTGAAAAACAGAATATTGAAAATTCACTAAATATATGCTTTTTGGAATAGAAGATTTTTGATACATTTTAATCTGTTAATATATCTGTAATTAACAGCTATTAGTTATAAACTGAAAAATCTATGTATTTAGTATTATTATATAAAATCATAGTAATTATAAATGCAGTCCCAAGGAAAACTGCTTAGAAAAATGCTCTAAACAGAGAAAAAAATTTATTTTAAAAAAAACCACTCATTAGGGTTAGGAGAAAATTCCTATTTTTGAATAATAAAAAAGCAGACATAACCTGAGCAAGTGATTGTATTTAGGTAATTCAATTTTAAAATTATTAGTTGCAAAACACAAATATTACATTTAAAATGCATATGCTTTACAATCCAAAGATGCTGCTAATATAATGGTATAGATGCAATTCTATGAACAGAATATTTTCTGTTTTATGAGAAATTATGAGTTTAAAAATAAAACATTTAAAAAGTTTAAAATTAAAGGCTTCTTTTTACAAATAAACCAAATAAGGAAAAAACTGTGATACTTCTAAGACTTAAAATGTTAAAAAGTTGTGCCAGTTTGTGTTTTTATAGGATGGTTCTTTTCTCTCATTGCCACTATTTGATCAATGCATATTATTATTGAGAAATTTAACAGATTTTCCATTTGTTTAAAAAAAAACAATGTCAACTTATATATTCAGTTTTTCAAATAATAGCATATAAAACAAAAACGCAAAAAATATTTTAAAAGTATACTGTACAGTCTAATTGTACTATAATAAATACGTTGAATCTATAATTGTTTTTAACTTTTTTTTTTAATCCTTACCTGAGGACATTTTCAATTGTTTTGGAGAGAAGGAGAAGGAACAGAGGAAGGGAGAGATAGAAACATCCATATGAGAGAAGCAACAATCAGTTACCTTCGTAAGCACCCAGAGTGGGGATCTCTGCCAGGACTGGGTAATGTTTGCCTCAGGACTGGGGATGAACCTGCAACCTAGGTGTGTGCCCTGACTGGGAATCAAACCTACAACTTCAGGTACGGAACGATGCTCCAACATTGAGCCACACCATCCAGGACTCAACTATTTTACATATCAAACTCAAATGTTGCAATTTAATACTAATAAAATGTTACTTCATTAGATGAATTTACTCATTCACCTCTGGTCTCACCAGAATGTCTTTTATTCTCACCTAGTGACTGAAATCTAAACAAATACTGTCCTCAAGGACACATGTTTAGGTATTTAACAAACTCTTTATATTCACCCATCCCCCAAGAAAGTTTCCTAATGGTTTAGATTCTAAAAAGGTTAGAATAAACATTTTAGATTCTGAGCACTCATGCACACACACACGCACACAATGTTCTGAGCACCCATGTTAAAAAAAGTTATTTATAAACATTCAGTGCAGAATTTATTCCTCCCAGCTATACAGTTTATTATAGCTTCATGTGTGATTAGAGTTGTCAGATATAGCAAATAACAATGTAAGTTGCTGAATTAAATTTGAATTTGAAATATGTTTTACTATAAGTATGCCCCATGCAATATTAGAGACATTATCTATCTATCTTCTATCATCTATCTATCATCTATCTATCTATCTATCTATCATCTATCTATCATCTATCTATCTATCTATCTCTCATCTATCTATCTATCATCTATCATCTATGTATCTATATAGCTATCTATCCATCTATATACCTATTTAAAAATCATTTACCATTTGTCTAAAATTTAAATTTAACTGAGCATCTTAGATTTTACCTGGAAACTTTATGTGGAATGTCGTGTTTAAGCCGGTAGTTAAGCTGCTGTTTCTTCCAATGTTTGTCCCAACTGCTTTGTTGTTGTTGTTTTTGTTTTTGTTTTTATTTTTCTGCCCGTCCTTGTCAGAAACTCTGCATTCCTATTCTAAACAACCAGCTGATACCTTTGGTCAGTTTGGACAGAACTTGAGGGCATCATGATGAGTGAAATAATTCAAATGGAGAAAGACAAAAACTGTATGATATTACATATGTGGAACCTAAAAAAAACCAGAGCTCAGAAACAGAGACAAGTTATTGGGGCTGATGGCTGGTGGAAAAGGGGAGGTGTTGGTCAAAGAGTAAAACTTCCAGCTTCAAAAGGAATAAATTCTGGGATCTAATGTAGTAACTAATACAGATAAATACTTGAAAGTTGGTGAGAATAAATCCTAAGTGTTCTCACCATGAAGAAGAAATAGTAATTATGCCCTGTAATTCAGGTGTCAATTCACACTATTCTGGTAATCATTTTATATTACATGTGTATCAGATTAACACATTGCCCACTTATACAATGTTATATGTCAATTATATCTCAATGAAGCTGGGAAAACTAACTTACAAATATATTTTAGTGTTTGGTAGAATTGTTCTTCCTTGCCCCTTTGAAGTTAGATGTGATCATGTAACTTTCTCCCCCAGTGAAATGTTAACCGAAGTGTTAATTGTGGACAGGAGCCCTAAGGGCTAGGATAAGACTTAATTTCTTCCTTCCTATTGTTTAGATGATTTTGGAAGCTTATGTTAAAATGGAGTGTCTAAGTAATAGATTAGCAAAACTTCCTTGGTGACCCATTTTGGACACATAGCCTTATTAAAAATAAACTTATGTTTAGAATTTAGAGTTATTAGTGTACGGAGTAAACCCATCTCATGTTGATGAATACAGCCCCTTCAGATAATCAGAATCATAAGTTAGACAAGTTTATATGTCTGAGATTGTGAGTCCTTGATTGGGAAGCCGTAAATCATTGTCCATTTAATTTTATTATTTTATTTCATTTTAATTAATTAATTATTTATTTTTATTTAATTTTTTTCCATTGCCATTTATCCCTGTAATATCCTTTTTCCTCCACCCACCCTCTCCACCACTGCAATTGCCACTCTTTTGTCAGTGCCCATTGAGTCCTTCTTCTTTTTTGTTTGATCGCTCCACCCCGACCCCCACCCCTGAGCTGTCAGCCTGATCTCTAGCTATGAATCTTTCTCTATTTTGCTTGTTAGTTCAGCTTGTTTGTTAGATTCCACATATGAATGAAATCATATAGTATTTGTCTTTCCCTGACTGGCATATTTCATTTAATTTTAAATAGAAATCGAAGGACAATTTTTACTCATTTCAGCTGGAAAAATAGATTAGATTTTATACTCCAACTTTCTATTTTCTTTAAGAATAATGGCACAGAAATCAAAGCCAGATTTTTAATTCCATGTAGCTCTAAAAGGACATAACTAATTTTAGAAGCATCACTTGATTTAATATCCTATGAATACTTATTGCATTATCTATTAATCATCTATAAATGAGTTTATCACTAATGAATTATTTATATATTAATTAACAATTATAATCCACACAAGTAATTATCAGCATATTCTGTTGAATTAAATTAAAATATTTTATTTTTATTTGTACTAAAAGTAATATGACATTTTAAATTACCCTGGTTATTTTTAAAAACATGTTAATGCATTTATTTATTCACTTAGTTAAGGAAAAAAGTAATAGCCTTGGAATTAAATATCTGATATTCAAATTCTTTACAGCAATCTACATTATATCTGACCAACATTTAAATGGTTTAAATTTGT
This sequence comes from Mormoops blainvillei, assembly GCA_004026545.1. Taxonomy (NCBI): domain Eukaryota; kingdom Metazoa; phylum Chordata; class Mammalia; order Chiroptera; family Mormoopidae; genus Mormoops; species Mormoops blainvillei. The sequence goes on along the minus strand of PVJD01012839.1, from coordinate 121 downwards.
TTGACTTGCTAACTAATGACAGGAAAGCATCATCTGTTGAATATAAAGAATACATTTGACCAGATGGAATGAGAGGTACTCACCATATGAGACACAGGTTCAAATACTTTACTGTGCTTAC
>PVJD01012838.1:0-37375 GCA_004026545.1 Mormoops blainvillei | reverse complement strand
CTGCCAGCACTTCTTCCCCAAAGCCTGCTGCCTGCTATCACCTTCTTGGCCCAGTCAGCACTTCCGCTTGCTTATAACTTGGATAATGAACCATTAATGTTGTCTAACATACAAAGGTAAAACACCCATTGGTAACTATTGTTTTCTTACTTTCTTTAGTTGTTTTGTTTTTAGAGTATCCAATTTCTTATATATATATATTTAAAGCAATCTTTTTCTAACCGATCCTTGCTCAAAAAGGCATCGGTAAATTGTAAAGCCTTTTTATAATCGACATGCAATTGGTCTAGAACTACTTTTTGCATATGTCCCCTCAGGCAAGGATTACCAAAACAAAAATAAACAAACAGGGCTAAATAAAACTACAAAAGCTTTTACACAGCAAAGAAAACCATTAATGAAAAGAAAAAGCAATGTACTTAAGAGAAGATATTTGCAAATAATGTATCTGATAAGCAATTAATATCCAAAACATATGAAGTATTCATAAAACTCAGTGTCAAAAATAATCTGATTAAAAAAGAGATAGAAAACTTAAATAGACTTTTTTCCAATGTGGAGAAAAGGAAACCCATATACACTGTTGATGAGAATGTAAATTGGTTCAGCCACTATGAAAAACAGTGTGGAGGATCCTTAAAATAAAAAAATAAAACAACTATATGATCCAGAAATTTCATTTTTGGTTCTTTATCTGAAGAAATCCAAAATGCTAATTTGAAAAGGTAGATGTGCTATTGAAGCACATTCATTGTTCATTGAAGAATGAACAATGTTCATTGAAGAATTATTTACAATAGCTTCATGATATGGAAACAGCCTAAGCTTTCATCAATCGATTAATGGGTAAAGATATGATATATATATATATGGAGGGGGGTGAAAATGTGAAAAGGATTAAAGGTACTAATGCCCAGTTCTAAAATAAATAAGTTAATGAGTATGTAATATACAGCACAGGAAATGTAATCAGTAATATTATAGTAACATTGTACAGTGAGCAGGTAGTTACTGGACTTACCATGTTGACCACATCACAAGGTGTATAAACGTTGAACCATTATGTCATACACTTAATTCTAATATAATATTGTATGTCAAATATACTTCAATAAGAAAATAATACAAATGAAGCATGATACCTAGAATAATAACTCTATTGGTATTATGAGCATTTATTTTTTTAGTTAAAAATGGAAATATTGTTTTTAGATTATTAAAGTTCATGGTGACACTAAAGAAATGTTTAACATCATATATATTGTATGATATAGGTTGAAAGATAAATTGTTTATTACTTCTCAAATTTCATATTTGGATATTGCATTTTAAAGACCAATTTTTCATGGGCCAATTTTTAATGTGATAAAATTGCTTTGAAAAAAATTAACCAGCATTACTTATAATCCTCAATTATTAAACTGAGAGAAATGATTTTTCATTGCTTACATTATAATAAACCCTGGCTATATTTTAAACACATTTAATTTCTACAAATCTTTTCATTAATGAACCATTTCTGTTTAATAGCAGTTTCACCATGAATTACACAGACTGTTGATTTTTAAACTTATTTCCCTGAGAATTAATGTTTATTGCTTTCATAAAAATTACTGGATCCAAATTTTTACTTTTGATTTTGATACATTTCTAGAATAGAGTTAATACACTATAATATGTGCAAAGATCACCATTTTTGTTTCTCTTCAATTATATAACTTTTTTCAATTATTTTGAATTATGTGTGATTCATATCATATCACTAATTTTACTTTTATCTTAATTCTGTTTTGATTTATTTTTTGTTTTCTTAAACCCCAAAAGACACATGAGTATTATTTTATACCATTAATATTCATTTAAATTTACTAACATATTACTCCCTTGTGTGGTTCTTTTATTATTTTCTTGTATCAGCAATTCTTGCAGAATTTTCTTTCTAAATAACTATGCCCTTGTCATCAAAACTTCTTGAAGCGAGGGTGTACTGGTGGAAAAACTCTGTTTTTTGTTTGTTTGAACATTTTTTATTTTGTTTTTTTTTTCTTTTTACTTAACGTGATATTTTAAAGATCATTCCATGTTGATATGCAAGATACAGTTAGTTTTTCACATCAATTGCTGTGCAATATAATATCCCTTTCATATATGGACCACAACTCATTCTTGTGTTTATGAACATTTAGGTTATTTTCTTATTCTAATCAATGCTAAAATGCACATAGTTGCGGTTATCTTCATATACATGATTAACAGTTTCTGTTAGAGGTATATCTGCTAGTTTAAAGACTGTAAACATCAACACTTTCCTGCCATCTCTGAACATGGTTTCTTACTTCTACACATCCTCACCTGCACATGGGTGGATTTATTTATTTTTGGAGGGTATATTTTATTGAGTATGCTATTACGGTTGTCCCATTTTTCCCCCTTTATCACCTCCACCATACACCCTATCCCATCATCCATACACCTCTTACTTCATGTCCATGGGCCGTATATATCAGTTCTTTAGCTTCTTAATTTCCTATGCTATTCTTAGCCTCCCCCTATTTTTGTTGATAAGTATGCTATCATGTCTTGATTTTTTAAATTAAATTTGCTTTCTTTGGCTTTATGATTTAAGGTCTTCGTTACTCTAGAGGTTAGCTATAGTGCATCAAGGAATTGATTTATATGCATTTCTTTTGTGGGAAACAATATTCTTGAAAAAAGAAAAATATAGAGGCAAGTTCTCTATTTAACCTGGCATTTTGTCTGAAGACATTTTATTAACATATAGAGAGCTATTGAGGCAGAAATCAGAGTTTGGAGCTGCTGGAGGAAGTAAAATTTGATCGGGGTAACAGGGGAAACATAATCTGCCTGAGAAGGACTCTAGAATTCTCTTTTAGAAGTGTTTGAGGATCTTCAATGAGAGTTGGCCTTCACCTCTTCATAGCGATTCTCTGCTAGACCTGCAAGATAGTAACTGCTGTTCAGCACAGGTCTGAATGGAAGCACCAGAGGTCATACCTTTACTAGTATCACTGAAGTTCCAATCTAGCCTTGGAAATTCATTTGAGAATGCAAATAGTACTCGTTGTAATAAGAATGTCACTTCTTAATCAGTGCATAACCCTTGAATGAAAGAGACAATAGAAATGAACCCACCCTAACTAAGCATAAAATAAAGCCTAACATGATGGGTATATTTCTGGCATAGACTGTGGTGACAGTTTTATGGATGTATATTTATCTCCAAACCCATCAAATTTAAATATGCACAGCTTTTTGTGTGTCAATAAAGTATCAGGATGGCCTCTCAGAAATTTTACAACCAATTAGAAGGAAAATCAGTGCCACTGAAAGAAAGAACATACAATCTCTCTGCTCAAAGCAATGTTGACAATATACAACATTAAAAGAATGCCCTAACTATTTAGGGAAACAGGGACATGTGTTGTATGATTTGGAACAAAAGGAGTCAGTAAAAACATATTGTTAAAAGAGGTAGGTTTTGAATTTGCAAAAATTATTGTAATATAGCTCTTAAAATGTTTAAGGAGTTAAAAATATGGGCATAATAGGGAACAGTTGGTGAAATGGCAAAAAAATGGAAGTTATAAAAATCAAATGGAAATACAGTCATACATGGGTACTCATCATCTTCAGAACTTGTCAAACCTGGTGTTTGTTGCATTTTGATGAGAAAAAATGTTTCAGCACTTGGCATTTATTCGCCATTCATAGAATGAATTAACAAGTACTGAGGTACCACTGTATTAGAAAAAAGTGTAGTATATAAAGAAAATTTAATTAGAAGGGCTAAAAGGCATTTTAGGCACTTAGAAAAAAAGAATTAGCTAAATTAATCTCAGGTCAATAGAAATTATGTAAATTGAAGATTTAGAAAAAATTTTGAATGTTAAAGGAGAGTCAATAATATGTGGGAAAATATCAAGTAACATAATGAGTAATGGTGGTTCCAGGTCTGGAGAGAAATAATAGGACAGAAAATATTCAAAGAAATGCCTCAAAATTTGCTGAGTTTTGTGAAATACATCAACTTATGTATCTAGAAATTCATTGATACATAAGCAAAGATGAAAAAATACTTTAAAAAATGTTAACAAATTGTATCCAGTAATAAATAAAAGCTGTAATTCATCTTGACCAGTTGGATCTTTTCCATGGAATGCATGTTTGGCTTAAGATTTAAGGAGCCATTAATCTAAAGTACTACATTAATAAAGGAGAAATATATGACTACATCATTCAGTAATCTTTAACACAGTTATATTAATAATTCACTATAAAATGAGAATAGATTAAAATCCCTCAGTCGATGAATTATATTTCTAGAAAGCCTACAGTTTACATACTACTTTACTGACAAAGTAGTAAATACATATGGATGTATTCCCCTTAAGATTGGAGACAATAAATATGAGCCTATTACTTTACTGACATTGTACTGGAGGTCAGGACAGTGTGATTAAGCAGAGAAATGAGGAGAAAATTTAGTTTAATGATTAAAAGGGAAAGAGTAAATAAAACATTCTTTATTCACACATGAAGTGATTGGATACATAAAAACTCCTGAGAACTATTTGAAAAGTACAATAAATATTAAATTATTAAAATTCACAGGATACACAATAATATATAAAAATGTGTGGTGAGCAAAAGCAATTGAAAAAATTAAAACATAATTTTAATAGCATTATCATAAAATAATATGAATATAATTATTGAAAAACATTCAATATACTTGAGTTGAAAACAAAAAACATTCTAGGAGAAATTAAAGAAGAATAAACAGCAAGATAAACCATGTTTGTGTCTTGCAAGCCTCAATATTGCTAAAATTTTTAAGTTACTCAACATTTTCAAGGCAACCTTTATAAAAAGCACATGAGCCAGTTTGTTATAAATTGACTAAACGATTTTAAAATTACTCCAGAATTGGAAAGGACCCAGAATAGTCAGAGCAATGCTAAAAGCAAATATAAGTTTGGAGGACATTTGCTGTCTAACTTCAAGACTCATTTTGTAGCTTCATTAATCAAGACAGTGTGTTATTGACATAACAATGGGCAAATGGAACAATAGGACAGAGTATCTACATAGTAGACTATAGTAAATACACACATATAGACAACTAGTAATAAAGATGCCAAGACATCCCAATAAGAATATATCATATACAAAAATTATTTTGAGATGAATTGTATATAAATGTAAAACTTTTAATATCATAAAGTTTCTAAGAGAAAACATAGAAAAATAACTATATTCTTGAAAACACAAACCACAACCTGAGCAAAAATATTTGTTATTCATCTCTTTGACAAAAGAATTGTATCTAAAATGCATAAAGAAACATCCCTATTGGGGAGAAAATGGGCAAAGTTTACATAAATGTCTAATAAGAACATTGAAAGACACTCAACTTTATCAGGTACCAGGGAATTACACATTGAAACTACAATGAATTGTGACTTTGTGTCTACTGGAATGTCTACAATAAATATGACAAAAGTCAAAATTATAGACATAAACTCCCATAATGCACTGGTGGTGCATAAAAGTTTTCAACCATTTTGGAAAAAATATCTGGTAGTTTATATTATTTTTTTAATAAAGTAAACCATACACTTACACCATGAAGTAGTTATATATTTACCAAAGAGAAATGAAAAATGTCCATAAAATTAATTGCATAGGATTTTTAGAGAACTTAATGATTAATAATCAAAGACTGGAAACTACCAAATGCCTATTAACAGTAAAATGGATAAATTATAATATATTCATAAAATGTATTACTGCCATACATTCTGCAATGAATTGCAGATACATCAACATAGATGGACCTCAATAGTATTATAGTGAGCATAAGATGCCAGACAACACCACTCCAGGAAGGCAAAAAATCCAGTTAAAAAGTGGGCAAAGGAGCTGAACAGACACTTCTCCAAGGAGGACATACACAGGGCCCAGACACACATGAAAGGATGCTCAGCATCACTAGCCATCAGAGAAATACAAATTAAAACCACAATGAGATACCACTTCACATCAGTCAGAATGGACATTATAAACAAACCAACAAACAACAAATGCTAGCGAGGTTGTGGAGAAAAAGGAACCCTAGCGCCCTGTTGGTGGGAATGCAGACTGGTGCAGCAACTGTGGAAATCAGTATGTAATTTCCTCAGGAAACTAAAAATGGAACTTCCTTTTGACCCAGTAACTCCACTGCTGGGATTATACCCTAAGAATCCTGAAACATCAATTCAAAAGAACCTGTGCACCCCAATGTGCACAGCAGCACAATTTACAATAGCCAAGTACTGGAAACAAACCTAAGTGCCCAATAGAAAATGAGTGGGTCAAAAAACTATGGTACATTTATGCAGTGGAATACCATGCAGCAGAAAGAAAAAAGGGGCTCCTATACTTCACAAGAGCATGGATGGAACTAGAGAGTAGCATGCTAAATGAAATAAGCCAGGTGGTGAAGGACAAATACCATATGATATCACCTATCCGTGGAACCTAATCTACAAAAAAACAAAAAAACAAAGTAGAACAAGAGACATGGGAATAAAGAACAAGCTGACAGTGACCAGAGGGGAGGGGGTAATGGGAGAAAGAAGGGGAAGGGCCAAGGAACATGTAAAAAGTACCCATGGACAAAGACAATGGGGGGGGCACTTATTGAATTTGGGAGGTGGGGGATGGGTAGGGCAGGGGAGAGTAATGGGGGGAAAATGGGGACAACTGTAACTGAACAATAAAAAAAAAGAAACCAGGCACAATAGAGTACATACTACATGATGACTTTTTATGATGTTAAGAAGAGGATCAGATTTATCTATGAGATAAAAATAAACAAAATTGCCTATGCAGAGTAGCGTTTGATAGAAAGGGGCGATAAATAAACTCCCTGGTGATGGAAATTTTCTATATCCTCACTTGGCAATTAGTTGCATGGTATATACCAGTAATTTCCAACCTTTTTTATCTCATTGCTCACATAAACCAGTCATTAAAATTCTGTAGCACACATTCACACAAAAATACATTTTTTGCTAATCTGACAAAAATAGGTATAATTTTCATTGATTCACAAAATATAATAATAGTAATTGCCTACCTTTTTTCCAAAGTGACTTTAAAAAAATAGGGTGCCTTATATATATGTGTGTGTATGTGTGTATGTGTATATATATAATATATATTATATAATATATATATATGAATTTCTGGCACCTCATTATGTAATGTGACCAATAAGATACAACTCTGTTACATTACCTATATATCTATGGTTTAAGAGAGGTCATCATACCTGATGGCAGTTGTTACTGGCTATTGTCATTATTTTATTTGACAGTCTAAGGGAACATAGGTCAGTGCCCTTGACTAAATAGTAAGTTATTGCATGTTTAAAGATATTTTTGGAGCACACCAATTGAAAATTGCTGGTGTATACAAAGTCTGTTCAGAAGATATTCAGCCATGGAATATGAAAAATAGAGACATTTGTTGAAGAGGATACAAGATGCAAGAAACATTGTACACAGGACAATGACGTCTCAGTTCCCTTAAAAGTTATGGCCTTCTTGAATAAACCCGGTTCATTGGTAGTGGTTTGAATCAGGTCTCTAGCAATTTCAGCACAATGGTTTCTCCGCTCTGGTAGCAGAAGCCATGGGACAAATTCTGCCACAACACGTTTCATACCAAGGTCCTGTGTCAAATTCTCGGACGCAGTAGTTTTTGGAATCCCCAGATCAGCTTCTAGTTGTCACACTGCCAGTTACTGATCTTTGATTGCATCCCATGCACGTTCAACATTATCAGGTGTTCTACTTGTTGCAGGCCTTCCAGAATGTGGATCCCTTTCAACAGATTCTCAACCATTTCTGAATCATTTGTACCACAATTTTATTTGTGCTGCACTCATTGCATCATCCCCGAAAGCCTTCTGAATCATCCAGATAGTTTCTATGGAGAAATATTCAAGCTTAAGGCAAAATTTGATGCAGATTCGTTGCTCTACTCACTAAGTCATTTTCAATGTGATGGCTCACTTTACCGTGTCTACCGCCCCCACTGACTAGTACAGTGAAGTTATCATTGTTCACACATGCGCATTCCAGTCCACTCTTCTTGGCTGCCAGGTTCTATCAATATCACACAAACCATTCTCATATATTAACAATGGCTGGACATTTTCCTAACAGACCTCATTCATTTGCCAAAATTCATCTTAATCAACACTTGAGAGCTGTGCTTTTTAATGTATGTAAATTTAACATCAATTTACAAACATTTAAAAAATATTAAATGTGAATTTTAGCAGGCAGTTATCTGAGCTTGTCACTTTCTGATATAGCAACAATGACATACATTCTGCAAAGTAATGTTACATTTTTTTAAAGATTAATATTTAACATATTTCATACTTTATGAAGTATTTTCCCTGCATCAGCACTTATGACAACTGTGATCCCTGTTTTATCAATTACCAATTGTACAGACCATAATGCAAACTTTATAAAGGAAGAGATTTTTAAGAATATTTTGTTTTTACCTATGTATTCCCAATGTCTGCAACAGACACAGGTGATATATTAAATGTATTATATACAAGCTGAATGACAGGATGAATGAAGAAATTAAATGTGACTTGGAAAATTAAAAAAAAAAACTTTACAAAACTATGTGGTATCATTGGAGAATCCAGAACACACATTTTGTTCAGAACAAAATTCTACCTTCTTCTCCTAAGTTATTTTGTAAAAGTTATCATTTCTGTCACCAATCCAGCAATCTCCTGGCTCTTTTCCTCCCTGCTTCAGCTTCTTGCTGCCTCAGTCATAAGCCCTGGTGCCCCAACTGCTGCTCAGTACTCCTCCACTGTTAAGGCCTTGCAAGCATTCTCACTCTTCCATTAATAGATTTCCTGTTGGCATATCAGAAATCATAGCCATGTGAAGAAAGATATGGAGATACAGCAGTAACAGTCTATCAGGGCGCTTGAGCCCTGAATAAATTTTGGAACAGATCAATTTGGAATAGTCTTTAAGATATGACTATTACAAAAGTAAGGCTATTAAATTGTTGTATAGTGTTTTATTTCATGCAGATGGCATTTGTTCTCCGAAAATTCCAGCAAAGGAAAATGAGCAGATTTTGGCACAGAACTGAACATTCACTGCATGTTTTTGCCTATTGTTGAGCCATGTGTGATACCCAAGCTTACAGAAGTCCAATATTGTTCATGAAGTAGTCCGTAGTACATCCCTGGTGCCTTAGAAACAGGAGATGTAACTTGAGAATGAAGATGTGCTGGTGTGTTGAGCAGGGGGACAAATGAGTGGCATTAAAGCTCGTGCTCAGAGAGATGCTCTCAGATCGTGACTGTGTCATAAAATCAGTCCATTCTGAACAAGGGTTTCTCCCTAAGTGGGAATTTTACCCACAAAAGGGTCTCAGCTGATAAAAGTTTATAAACTCCTATTCAAACTGATTCAAACCACCCCAGTAAAATGAGAAGAATTGATGGAATAGAGAGATACATCTGTCACAAACAATGAAAACATGAGAAAGATACATCGTACAAAGTCATCAAAATAGTTTTCCCAATAAACCTTTCTAAAAAGAGTCAATACTTTATAACTATTGAGAAAGTTATGAAACAAAAAGAAAAAGACAAATCAGAAAGCCAAATACTATGCTTATGGTAAACATAAAGTAAGATTAAAATAATATTTATTTATTTTAATAAATATAGAGTTGATATTACAAAATTTGTGACTCAATGCCTTTTAGGACTTACCGATAAATGGAAACATATTTTTGCAGAATTTTTGATGTATTATGTATCTGTGCATCCACTTAGACTGTATAATCCAGTTAAATGTTGGTTATTTTTGAATTTATCACAGTCACAAGGTATTGGGGACTTCATATTTAAAAATGTTTTATTAAACTTAAATGCATTACCCAGTGTTTTGAATATCTGTCAAAATGAAGTTTCTCATAAAATTCTGATCCTAGTACATGAAACACATGAGCCTCACAATTTCCATTACTGAGTTGTTTGTTCTAGCAATATTTTAATTTACCTATTTTTAGCCTTTTTTTGTGTGTAATTATCAATCACAAAAAGACATATCTCTCAAACAACACATTATTTTACTGTTTACAAGATTTCACTCTTAACCATATACATCATAGTTGATACTGCAAGGTGCCCTGCCTGTACTTAACAGTAATTCTGTTAAAAATCCATCTTCTACTTTTTTCAGTTAAAACAGATTACAGGGCTTCTACTTAAAAATTGTATTATCTATCATCTATCTACATATCATCTCTACTTAAAAAAGAGAAGAACTAAGTGTCCCATTCAAAATATATTTCATAATTATACAGGTCTTATGAATATACACAAATTATATTTGGTAAAGAAAACCACTTTTGCCCTTTGCAAAGGTAAGAATTGTAAATTAATAATATATACTATGACTTTTCCTATGTAATATGCACATACTTGTGCAAAAAGATAAAAATATAGGTTACTATTTAATGTACATGTGTATTTGTGTTTGATACATGGAAAGGGTATATTTTGGAATAATTTGGCTGACATCATATAAAACTTTTGGTTAACAATAAAAGATTATTGCCTTAATATTAGTGAAAAACCAAAATCAGAACTTTAAAATATAGAAAAAAAACTCACTTACACTCAGGTCTTGTCCTAGCCAGGAGGCTCAGTTGGTTGGCACATTGTCCTGTTTATATCAAAAGGTTGTGGCCAGGGCACATACCCAGGTTGTGAGTTTGATCCCCGGTTGGGGTGTGTATAGCAGACAACAGATCGATATTTCTCTCACATCAATGTTTCTCTCTCTCTCTCTCAAATTAATAAACATATCCTTGGTAAGGATTAAAAAAAGTCTCAGTCTCTTTGGTTTTAGATCATGTCAATAATGGAACTAAATACACTTTGTTTCTCCATGATAGATTTTTATTATCAGTTCACACTTGTTTGAATGATTACAGCTTACATAACTAACATCTTCTTTGATTCAAACAAAATTTGTATTTAAAAAATTCATTACAGCTATTTTATTGAATGTTTTGATTAGACAATTTAATCAAATCATTTTACTATTTTGCTTTATGCTAAACATTATGTGGACCAAGTGCTAAAGTTAGGATGTTAAGTCATTGTTAAAAATTAACTGAAATGTTTAATGAATTGAAATAATTAGAAATAATTACATAGATAGAACAAATAACTTATCAGAAGCAGTTCACAATCTCTTAGACAACTATTTAATACACTAATTGATAGAATTTTTCACACTATTTTTTATTGAATTGTTTGTGATTTAGTCAACCTGTCATCTCCAGATTCTTCCAGTTCCCGTGTTAGACAAGCTCATGGTCAGTAAATACATGTGACCAGGTCTACATGTGCCAAAGTTGTTCATTTAAACACCTGAACTACTTTGGGGCCTTTCTTCCCTAAAGCCGGAATATAGCAGAAATGTTATATATTTGCAAATATTTTCTCGGTATTTTATTTTTATCTTTTGGCAGCCTTATGCTTATGGAATGTTTTAGGTCATAGTAGAGTTAACAATGGAGTCATTTATACAGTAGGAAATGAGGTGCTTGATGATATATGTAAAAGCGAATTACAGTATCAAAACACAAAGTATAGGAACCTGGCATCAGGTGCTGAAAAAAAATTCCACACATTATGCAGGTAGTTAAGAATCAAGAGACTGAAAATGAACAGGCAATATTGATTTTAGGAGCCATTACAAAAATGTTCTTTATTCACATGAAAAATAATGTTGCAAGCAAATGCTGCTTCTGTATTCTTTCTGTGCTACCTGTTATGTTTCTATGTATTTGTGTGTAGCTGGTATACACACATGTATATGCTATGTTTATGTATGTGTATTTTTTTGCATATATACACCTACAGAACTATGAGAGGCATGTGAAAGAGCAAAAATATTTGTATCTGGCTATTATAATACATGGGTCAATGTAATGCACGGTTTCAGATATTTGTTTTCTGTTATAATTGTCAGTTCTCTCGTCTATGGATAAATATAGTTACCTATATCTGAGTATGGTAGAATTGATGTTCTTTCAGAAGATATAACAAACAAATTTGAAATATTTTACTTTTTACTTTCAAAAATGCCTATTATCATAGTCTAAGATAATTATTGTGTTAAGTACTTAAAGATATTCTCATAAAATTAATCAAAAAGTTTCTAAATATTTTTAGAATGTCCAATATCTCCTGCATTAAATATTTTATTTTATTAATGTCCTAATGCAATCATTATACTCTAACAAGGAAAAACTAGCTTTTAGGAAAACGAACAGTTTGTGAAAGCAACTCTAAAACCTATTTTTATTTAAATCTATTTCAATATTTTGGAAAACTCCTTTGACACCCAGCACTTGAGGAACCAAGATCCCAAAGAGAAGGGAACTGTACTGAGCAGAGGCTACTTCCTGTGCGGCTTTTTCCTTACTGAATTGTGAAAAGAATGAAGGTACTGCGAAATTGACCAGAGCTTTGGTCAATTTCCAGGGCAGCAAGAACTTGAGGTACCAGGAGCACAGAAAGAAAGAGGAATGCGGAAAGGGGAGTCTAATAGTACTTGGCAGCTGACTAAGCATTTGATGATTTTTAAACTTTAGCCAAAATGCTAAGAAGCTGAAGGGAGCTTTTGCCAATTTCATGGGCAGGGGAGACAAATATTTAGTTCAGAAGCTGCCAAAGAAGTGGTCTGGTAAGTACTTTAGGTTTCAATTGGAGTAAGAGTAAACCCAAATAAATCCTCTTATAAAGGCAGAAAAACCAGCTTTGAATCAGTTCTATCCCAGACTGATTAAAGTAATCTGCCCCTAATCTACTGTTTGCCAGACATGTAAAAAGTCCTCACTGGTTGAAAATAATGATATTCAAAACTTCAAATTATTTTTAAAATTTTGCATACAGATATTCAGCATTCTATCAAAATTAGTAGATATATGGGAAGTGGGACTAAATGATAAAAACAAAGGTATTAAAACATAATCATTATTGGAATTATCATATGTGGATTCTTAATAAAAATTAATATGCATAAGTATATATGGTAGAAAATGTCAGCAGAAAATTAAAATCCATGAAATACATGGTAATGTTTCAAATACAATTTAAGATATAGCTAGAGTAAGGGCTAGTTAGATAGAAAGGCCACAGAGAGGAGAGTGTGCTGAAAGTGTAGTAAACAGCATGTAAGACTGCTATATGATGAAAAACATAGCATATCTTCTTGATGGCAGAATGAGAGAGGGAGACAAAGAGAGATGATAAGAAAGGTGATTTCAAGTGAGATGAGGCAATCTGAGGAAAGACAAATAGCAAAACAAAAGCAGTAAGTTAAAACTGTGGCTGAGAATTTTCTCAAATGGCAAAACAAGAAATCTCAGAGTTAAGAAGAGCTATGCACCTCAAGTAAAATATATGTAAATAAAACCTTAAATTTCTAAAAGCTAAAGACAGAACAAATATTTCTATTTTTAAGGTAGACTCTCTTCAATGAACCAACAATATCACTTACAGTAGACTTCATAGCAAACAGTAGAAACTAGAAGAAAATAGTTATTAAAAAGCTGAAAAGTATTACTTCCAACATATAATTCTGTAACCACCAAAAATGTCATTCAAAAATGAATATATAACAAAATGCTTTTTGTAAAATCAAGAAGAAAATTTATCATTAGCTATTTCAACTAAAGTGAGTTTTTTTTTCTGTAATGGGAAATAATTAAAGCTAGAAGCACAAATACAAGAGGAAATAAATATTAATGAGAAGAGTAAACACACAGAGAATTAAAATAGAAGACTACACCACTGAAGTTAGGAAGGTAGGAGGGAATAGAGGTGAGTAGTATGAGTAAGGAGAAATAGGAGTTCTAATGTCCTTATGTCGATTAAGATGGTAAAAGTACTAATTTATTTTAAAAATATTAAATCAAGGAAGTATGTCCTATATTCCAGGCTAGGAGTGGACTCCCTTAAACCACAGGAAAATAATAAAGACATGTAAAATAAAGAAAAGATGTACCTTTCTTTTCAACGATCCTGGTGTTAACAAACAAGTGGATATCAACCTTATAAGGTTTTTAGGACTTTTTATTTCCTCTATTTTGTTCCTATTTCTTCATTTTTCCCCAAATAGAATAAGACCTGAATAGAATTAACTAACTGAGAAACTCCAGTTTGGACATGAAAAGCAAAGGTGTCACCAAATGTCCTTCAGAATCAGAATTTCAACCAAGTGAAATCCTATGAGAATCAAACATTTAGTCTTCCTTTCTGAAATTTGTTAAGCATTTAAAGGACCAGATGTTGCATAAATGTAAGTATGAAAAAGAGTAAAATGAAATTCTTTTGAGGATTACTATGTTGCACTGTCAGGTGGAACACATGATTGGCTACCTGAATGTACTATCATTCCATGAATACAAAGAATGTCTTTGGAGGAAATACAAAAGGGCTTAGAAAGTGAATTGCAAGAGTTTCCCCACAACCTGACTACTCTTTGTTTTTTTACCTTCAAAGAGAAAAATAGGATTTATATTTAAAATGTGAAAATCACATACTTGCATATGAAGGTGTTTTCAAGCATGATGAGTTTTTAAGATAAAAAAATTTCACTTGGCAAGAGCTCTTAGAAAAGACTATTTTTCTTAATTTTTAATTGCTACTTATGCTAAGAAAAATAAGACAGGAAAAATCCTTAAATTAAAAAAAGTACAAAAATTTTCAGTGTCTTTTGATTACTTATTATTTCTAGTATTTCTTATTCTCACTGTCACAACACTAACTTCTTTTTGTGATATTATTCTGATATTTTTCAGGCGGGTGGCCACTTAATATATTATTACTGCAAAGGGAAGATTGCAGATTTGAAATCCTGCAGGTTGGAAGGATTTCACTTAGGAATTTCAGTTACCTAAATAATTTCAACATTAAAAGTTGTTTTGATATTTTAATAGTGACAAGAATAAAAAATAATTTTACAAGAAACCAAACCAGTTTTGCCATACCAAGCCTCTCTACGGTGGGCGAGAAGTTCAATAATGGTGAAGGAAGTCTGGTGTTCATTTTGGAGTGTTATTTTTCAAATAGAAAAGACAGTAAAAACCTCCCCTAATTCTAGAAAGAAAGGAGTATTAGTCTTAATCAAAAAGGGAAAACAATAAAAATAATTACCAGACAACTTTAAAAAGTAAGTCTGTGGACTATAAAATATGTTTCTCTTCTCCACTCAAAACCCGTCAAATCCTGTTCAGTCACCCTAATTTAACTTTAAAAAAATTACATTCTCTAAAATGTAATTAAAAGTTGTTATGTATTTATAAACTTATTTATTCATATTGTTTATTTAATTTTTAAAATTTAATAATTGCTTTTTTAATATTCATTAAATAATTTCATTATAAAGAAGTTTTAGTGATTTTTTTTTTGCTTCCAGTATATTCAAATGCACAGGAAGTCTTGTTTCTGTTACTCTTTTAACTAGAATTGGGATTTTAAAATTAAATTAGTTAATGAAGTCCCCTAAGTGCCACAACTATATATTAAATGTACAAATCATTTGTTTCGAATGTCCCAAATGTCGTATCTACAACAAAGTGTAGAAAGAGTTATTTTTCATCTTAGTAGAATTGGAGGTTACACATTTATTTGTTTTGAACTGTCAGGTACTCCTGCAGGTGTTTCTGTCATGCCTGTGTTTGTGCCTTCTACGACTGGGGCCTAAGGGTCTGCAGACCAAATTGGTGCCACTGACTCTGAGTGAGCCTGTCCCTCCTGTTTGGCAATTCCCCCTCATTTTGTATGTATGTTCCTTTTTTCATTTTTTAAATAATATTTTATTGATTGTGCTATTATAGTTATCCCAATTTTTCCCCCTTTGACCCAGCATCCTCCACTCCCTCAGGCAATCCCCACAGTTTTGTTCATGTCCATGGGTAATGTATATAAGTTATTTAGCTACTCCACTTCCTATACTGTAGTTTACATTCCCATGGCTATTCTGTAACTACCTATTTGTACTTCTTAAGCCCCTCACCTCTTCACCCATATACCCCATAATCCCCTCCCATCTGGCACCAATTGAAATGCTCTCTGTAATCCATGACTCAGTCTCTGTTCTTGTTTGCTTAGTTTGTTTTTTAGATTCAATTGTTGATGGATATGTATTTATTGCCATTTTTAATGTTCGTAATTTTGATTTTCTTCTTTTTCTTAAATAAGTCCCTTTAGCATTTCCTATAATAATGGTTTGGTGATACTGAACTCCTTTAGTTTTCTCTTGTCTGGGAAGCTCTTTATCTGCAATTTTAAATGATAGCTGTACTGGGTAGAGCAATCTTGGCTGTAGACCCCAACTTTTCATGACTTTGAATATTTCTTGCCAATCCCTTCTGGCCTGCAAAGTTCCTTTTGAGAAATCAGCTGACAGTCTTACTGGAACTCCCTTATAAGTAACTAACTGCTTTTCTCTTACTGCTTTTAATAGTCTGCCTTTATCTTTAATCTTTGGCATTTAATTATGATGTGTCCTAGAGTGGGCCTCTTTGCATTCATCTTGTTTGGGACTCTCTGTGCTTCCTGGGCTTGCATGTCCCAAATTAGGGAAGTTTTCTTCATTTATTTTTTCAAATAGATTTCTAATTTCTTGTTCTTTTTCTTCTCCTTTTGGTACCCCTATGATATGAATGTTAGAATTCTTGAAGTTTTTCCAGAAGCTGCTTACCCTATCCTCATTTTATTGGATTCTTTTTTCTTCTTCTGATTGGTTGTTTTTTTGCTTATTTAGGTTCCAAATCATTGATTTGATTCTTGGCTTCATCCACTCTACTGTTATTTCCCTCTAAATTGTTCCTTATTTCAATTAGTGTATGCTTCATTTCTGACTGGATCTTTTTATGGTGTTGAGGTCCTCACTAAGTTCCCTGAGTATCCTTCTAACCAGTGCTTTGAATTCTGCATCTGGTAGATTGCTTTTCTCCATTCTGTTTAGTTGTTTTCCTGGGGTTTTGGTCTCTTCTTTCATTTGGGCCATGTTTCTGTCTCCTCCTTTTGTCAGCTTCCCTGCATTTATTTCTATGTATTAGGCAGAGCTGCTATGATTCCTTGTCTTGGTAGTGTGGCCTCATGTAGTAGGTATCCTGTAGAGTCCAGTGGCAAAGCCTCCACTATCACCCAAGCTGGATACTCAAGGTGTACCCTCTGTGGGGACTAAATACTCCCTCCTTTTATATTTGAGCCTTGATTGCTGTTAGCAGGTCAATGGAAAGAATTTACCCAGGCCAATCAGCTACTGGTCGTGACCACTGACCACCAACCTCTGTCTCATGTGGAGGATTGACTGTGCAGAGGCACAATGGTGGTGCTCTAACATAGTCTTTAGTTGTCCACTGGGTGTACAGGTTCTGTGGTTTTCTAGGTGGAGCAGGCCATTGTCAGCCCCCACCTGTGTTCTGCCTAGGGCCACCCTGCATGAGCTAGAAAGCAATCTGCAGATGGCTGCTACTTGTGCTGGGCTTGGAATTTCCCAGGTGGAGCCAAGCTGTGAACCTAGTCTGGCTGCTGTTACTACCATGCCTGAGTCACCTAGCAAGAGGTACAGGGGCTGGGGACTTGCTGAGGCCAATCGTAGCTTGTTTGAGATAATTTAAGAAATTGTGAGGCATGAGCCAAGATCAACCATTCATACGGAAAAGCCACTGTTAACGGCTTTGGTGAGCCTATAAGTTGAGTGGGGCAGAGCTCCAAGGCTCTCAAGGGAATGGCAGTGTTAGCCAATTTGATAAAGTCTCAGATATGGTACCCACCTGCTGGCTCTGTGGTTCTGCGGGGAGAAGGTTATGAAAAGGAACAACGGTCTTTGCCTGCCTTTTTGTTTGTGAGAAAACTTTCCCCCAGCTTTTGCTTTGATGCCAGGCACTTCCGTACCTCCGCGTATGCCACGGGTGCCTTTCGAGCTTCTATCCTGGTGCTGGAGCTCAGAAGGAATGAGTCTGACTAAGTCCATGTGCAGGTTCTTTAAGAGAAACTTTTTGGGGCTCTGTAAGTTTCTTCCACCAACTCAATCCCCACTGATTTTTGCAACCAACAGTTATATGGACTTCCTGGCACTGAAACCCTGGGTTGGGGGAACTGGTGTGGGGCTGGGACCTCTTGCTCTTGAGATATCCTTCCCAAATTTTTATCCAGCACCCATTATTATGGGACCAGCCCATTCAGCATCTCCACGTCACCCTGTCTCCTACCTGGATGGATGTGGTTTCTTTAATTCTGTAGTCATCAGATTTCCATTCAACTCAATGTCCGATGGTTCTGAGTGATGGTTGTTCTATACTTTAGTTGTAATTTTCATGTGGCTTTGTGAAGAGGAGAGACATGTTTACCTAATTTGACATTTGACCAGAAGTCCACATATAGGTTCTACATGCTACACTGTGCTGCCCATAGACAAGGAAGGTATAATGTTCACACTCCTGAGAGAATTTTAAATGCTGTTACAAAAATTCTTTTGTATTCTGCCACCAAACAATCACTGTGTACAAAACTTCCAGGCAACTTTTTCCCAGTATAAAATCATCTCCATGCTTGAGTGAGCAACTTAAATTCTATTCTCCTAAAATCACTGCAATTTTCAAACATTTTTCATTGTCACTCTGTTTAGTTGTTTCATGCTACTTTTTGAAAAAACTTGAGCATTAAAGTTGAAGCAGATAAGAAAAATCCAATCAATACTCATTAAAAGAAATGGACTTGAAATTGGGCAGAGGCTCAGTAGGTTCTCATCTCAGCAGGAAATACGTTTGATCTTCCATGACAATATACTTGGTATGTGAATGTTTTGATTATCATTTGGGAACCATCAAAAGAAAAAGAAATACCATTTGATATATCAAAGTAATTTTCTGCTTATTTATTAATATCTCTGAATTTCTGGAATTTTCTATTTTTAAGTTGAATGAAATGTTTTTAATGAGGTGCAGCTTAGATAAACAACCCCTCTTTAATATTTTCAAGCCTGATACCCTGAAAAATGACATTTTCTTGTGGGAAAATACAATATCTAGGCTTAAACTCATAATACTCTGTCTCATTACCTTTTTTTGTTCCCATTATTGGTTTTCTTAAAATAACAATTAAGTAGATCCTATTAAAAAAAAATATTGTTATATAACATTCTAGAAAAGACAAATCTATAGGAATGGTAACCATATCAGTGGTTGCCAGGACTAGGGGGTAGTGAAAATGGAAAGACTACAAATGGTAAGGAAACCATCTTTTTGGACAATGGACATTTTAAAATAATTTTTGATTGTGGTGATGGTTAGACTACTTCAACCATTTGTGAAATGCATTGAATTTTATATCTAAAAAGGGTGGATTTTACTATATATAAATATTAACCTCATTATGCCAGAAAGAAACACTGTTTTATAAAACACTTAATTCATGTTAAAGGGGGCCACCAGCTATATGGAACTAAACCAGAGCCATGTCAGAGAGAACCTTAAGGAGAATCTAATTACATGAATTAGGCTGACTTACGGATTAAGATTTTTCAATATGAAGTTTATTGTCATACAATGAAGTGGCAAGAGTATAATTTCCACTTTTAAAGATGTTCAAACAGTGCTCTGCTAAACTCTAAAAGAGCATGATCTAAACTAATGATGAATAAGGTCACTGATATAGATTATAGAAGTATAACTAAAATGCTGACAATGGCTTAAAATGTCTCATTTAATATAAAAATAACTCATAATGCATCAAAATCAATCAGACACATTAATTGCTAAAGAGAAAAGAGCAGAGCCATTGCTCTTATTTGATAAACAAAAAATGTAAGAGCAAAATTAAAAAAAAAAAGTTTTCTTACTAAGATTTCTGCCAGAATCTATTTCTTAGTTTGTCATAGTTAAGCTAATTTTAATGTTCCTGATAGTTTAGCTAATTTTAATGTGCTATTAGTCATGATAGAATTCTTGATTATTAGGTAGAGAAATGTTCAGATCAGTTGTTAAAATTTGCATTACATAGGTTAATATATTTAGGACTCAGGAAGCATTCATTATCTTATAAATCCCATGGGAAATTTGTACATATTATTTAATATGATTATATCTATCATATAGTTTAATATGCTAATTGACTGTTTCTGTGATGAATTTTGTTCAAGTGTTGCCATTTTCTTATCTCAAAGTAGTATATAAGTCCATCTCTCCTCCAAATCTTATATTGGTATCCGTATCAATGCCAGAATTGGGTAGCTGCTTCTGGTGAGGCAAGGTAGGTGTTCAATTACTGTTAAGACAGCCTTTAATCTAGAAATAAGTATATCCCTAGGACGTGAAGAGTATAGTATTGGATAAACAAGTAGCAAGGAAATGGTTTTGATCTAAGAACCCAGAAAAAAATCAGAGAGCTTCAGGATCAAAACAAAGATGGGCTTTATAAACACCAGAGCAGAATTCAGGAGTTTGGTCAAGACAGAAATCTAGAACTTGGTTAAGCTAGGCATTGTTGAGAGACATCCCAGCTAAAACAAACAAAACAAAAGTGCTCAGAACATGATTAGCAATGAAAGGATAAGCTAGTCTTAATGTAAATACTAGTATCTTAATTTGAATTTAATGGTTTTAAAACAAGAGTTTTACATGTTTTTCTCTCTGGGCCCAAATCTAGTGACAGGGAATTATCAGCTTAAATAATCACCACAATGGAAATGAGCAGGATTTTTTTTTTAATCCTTACCTGAGGACATTTTTTCATTGCTTTAAGAAAGAGAGGATGGGAAAGAAAGAAACACCATTGCAAGAAAGAAGACCCGCTTATGCAGTCAGACTGGAGATCATACCTGCCCCCCAGACCTGGGAACAAACCCACAACCGAGATATGTTCCCTGACTGGGAACTGAACCCACAACCTTTGGCTATGGGAGGATGCTCCAACAAATTGTCTCGCATTGGCCAGGGCTGAGCAGGCATATTTGATTAAGGGAGAGCAGCCTCGGAGTGAAATTTCTGCTGAGGTTT
The DNA here is from genome assembly GCA_004026545.1 of Mormoops blainvillei. NCBI lineage: Eukaryota > Metazoa > Chordata > Mammalia > Chiroptera > Mormoopidae > Mormoops > Mormoops blainvillei. The sequence goes on along the minus strand of PVJD01012838.1, from coordinate 16,222 downwards.
TATAACTATAAACATAAAAGAGTAACAATAAATATGTAATGAATAAAAATAATGGTAGGGCAAGAAATGTTAATTTTCTGAAAATAGTAAAGGCAAGGAGAGAAAAGTCAACATCCTGCTCTTAATCAAATTCTCAGTCTAACTGTGAATATCCATGTACTCAACCAAGGAGTGAAGAGGTTAAAAATGCTCCCCCGACCAATACGCTCTTTATAAATTGTTAGTTTAATATTCTTACCATCAATATATTTATGGTGCTTTCATTTATCTTCACATTTTCAAGTCATCTTAAAAACATGAAATTTTTACCCAATCATAAGTATAAGGAAACTGTCTCCTACATTATTAATAGGAAATAAATATATTTTTAAAATGACTCTCCTAATAGGCTAGAATTCTTGTTCAATATTAAATAATAAATCTCAATCTAGTGGGATAATCATAAAATAATAAGAATCTGTCCTTATAAGCATGAGAATGGAATGATAAAATTCAGATGTAAATGATTAGTAGAAAGAGACATATTCCAAAATATATTATATTAGGCATTGTAATCATGTTTTTGCAAATCCTTTTGTATTATTTTAATTATTTCATAAGTAATGTTTTATTTCAAATAAATATTTTTGCATATATTGTATTAAATATTAGAATGTTGATGACATAGGGAAGAAAGATTTTATTTTTGTAAATTCAAAATGCATAAAAAGTTTATGCCCCACCACTATTTCTTGGACATTGGGGAAATCTAAAGTTCATTAGATTGTCTGTTCCACTTCATAGTTGTACTTGAATTATTCTGCATGTTTCTCTTTCAACATGTTTAGTGTACACATTGAAATTTGTATCTACTATTTTATTAAAGGTGTTTTGCATCAAATTATGGAGATGAAAGTTAAAAGAAAAACTTTCATCTTTCTTTAGGAATATCATGGGTTTCTTGTATACTGTTTTTGAGAACACAAATTACTACAACCATTATAGAAAACATTATGGAGTTTCCTCAAAAAATTAAAAATGGAAGTACCATATAATTCAGCAATACCATTTCTATATATATATATATTTATATATATATATAAATACACACACACACACATACACGTACACACACATGAAAGAAATAAAATCACTATCTTATAGTGATATCTGCACTCCCATGTTCATGCAGCATTATTCACAATAGTCAAAACATGAAATAACCTAAGTGTCAATCAACAGATGAATGAGTAAAGACAGTATGATTACACACACATAGACAGAAGAATATTATTCAGCCACAAAAAGTAAACCCTTCCATTTGTGATAACGTGAATAAACCTGGAGAGCACTATGCTAAATAAAATAAGATAAATATACTGTATGGTCTTATTCATATGCAAAATTTAAAAGCTGAACTCAGAGGCTGAGAGTAAAATGGTAATTGTCAGGGATAAGAGAGGGGGTGGAAATGGGAAATGTCAGTCAAAAGATACTTTCAGCTCCAAGACAGATAAGTTCTAGATATCTAATGTACAGCATGGTGACTATAGTTAATAATATTGTATCCTATACTTGAAATTTCTTCAAGTATACACACACACACACACACACACACACACACACACACACATAACTATGTGAGGTGATGGATGTATTAATTAGCCTAACTGAGATAATCATTTCACAATGTATATATACATCAAGTCATATATTTTTATTTGGCAATTGTACCTCAATAAAACGGGAAAAATATAATGGGGATATTTCAGGTAAATTAATCTCATTGTGATACCTACCACCATACTGAGTATTATGTTGTCTCTTCTAATTAGGCTGCCCAATTGTGTCTTCCATCTCCCACCAACTTCTCCTCTGTTGACAAAAATTCCTCAACACCTGCATCTCCTTGCTAGAGCCTATACTTGGCACAGGGATGCCTTGAAAGAGCTCTAGGTTATTCGTATTGAACAGTAAACTGGCATATTCTTACACAAATGTAATCAACCACACTTCACTGGATGGAGAAGACATGATGAACTAGTAAATTTGTCAGGCATACTACATGCTGCTTCTCTGCTTTGGAAATTGAATAAATTAGAACAGAGCTTCTAGCACATAGTAAGTTCTCAACAGATTCCTTAATTTAATGTAATAATGAACAGTTACTTGATATAAACATTATCTACCCTTACCACTTCAGAACATGCTGAATAAGAAAAACAAAAATAAAAATGCATTTTTACTATAAAAAGATTATATATAATATAATGTATAATTTTAAAAATATTTAATACCATTGTTAAAATTCACAATACATAAGAAAATGTCCTTATTATAAAAAAGCAAGAATAGCCCTAAAAGAAGTTTAAAAAGAGAAAACACCTAAGAATACTATTAAACTATATATATATATATATATATATATATATATATATACTCATTTCTTTTTTTTTTCATATTCTTTTTCAGTGATTTGCAGGTGCATATTTTACTTTATGGTAAATACTTATAAAGCTGGAATGACAGAAACATTTTTGAATATATAGAAAAATAAAATGAGAAACTCACAAGAATAGTATGAAAATCAGAAAAACATTACTAATTACATTTTGGCAGGTATAATGCAAAGTTATGCACAGGTATCATCTGACCTATGAATCATACCAAAAAAAAAGAAGTTTGGGAATGCTTCTGCTAACTCTTTAATGTCATCATTAGCAAACCAAGTAGACAAGGGTGCAGAACAATGGAGTAGTGAAATGAAGAAAGTTTCATAAAGAATGAACATATATTATCCTATATGCAAATGCACAAGTATCCACAGTATTTAGGCCTACTGGAAAATACATAAGTTTGAGACTATGGTGATAGATCAGGTTTCAAAATGTGGCAAATGAGGTTATGGACAACATTTTAACTCACAATAAAGCAGCAGTTCTTAACATATGTTCTCAAGGTCAGCATCACCCAGGTTTGTTAGAAAAGGTCAATGGTCAAAGCCCACTCAAAAATAATGAATCAGGAACTCTGAGGTAGGGTCCTGGGAAGATTTTTTTTTGAGATTTTATTTATTTATTTTTAGAGAGAGGTGAAGGGATGGAGGAAGAGGGAGAGAGAAGCATCAACATGTGGTTGCCTCTCACACATCCCCTACTGGGGACCTGGCCCATAGCCCAGGCATGTGCCCTGACTGGGAATCAGATCAGTGACCTTTGGTTCACAGGTCAGCACTCAATCCACTGAGCCACCCCAGACAGGGCAAGATTTTTCTTTTTAAACAAGTCCCTCAGATGATCCTGATGCACATTAAAGTTTGAGAACCACTGTACTAAAATACCTGGTATTTATAATAATTTGTTAGCAGATTCATTGAAAAGAGACACGAATGAAAGCAAAATGAATCAATAACATTTTGGCAGTTCAGGTGAGACCTGCTGAAGTTTTCAGCATACTAAATATGGTGATAATAGAATATGGTACAAATTTAAGAGAAAATTGAGGTATAACATTGAGATATAAATGAGGGGATATAGAAGCATAAGGTAAAGTGGTGAATTTTGATTGATTTTGAGGTTTCTAGTTTTGTTAACTAAGTAAAGGAATCATATATATGAAATTATTTAATACATTGTCAAGTAATATTTGTATACATTATCTTTTAATATTTTAATAATTTATGAGGGCTTTATTTAAAAACATAATTATACTCTAAACTTTGTACATCTTTTATTTGGTTTAAGCCATATCTACAATAATTTAAGTGACAACTGAGTGGTCCTGTTTATAATAAGAGCCTTACACTATATACACTAAATTATACTTACCAACCGATGTATATTGGAATCATTTTTTGGAAAAATCAAATTTATTATCAATAGATAAGTAATTTTAATTACCAACTAGTTAAATGTTAACATTCTTTCAAAATTAGCATAACATGTATTCCAAGTTTATTACAGAAAATAATGAGTACCAGACAATGCATCTCCCTTTTCATTTTTATTTCTAAAATAGCAGATTCATTGTCACTCCTCAACTTCTTAAAATTAGTGGTAGCAGTTTTTAGCCTAGGATGGAATTGTACAAAGCTTGTTTTAAGAACTTTCATCCAGAATGTTTAGGTTATAGGAATTACTAATACTTCTATAATAAGTAAAACCACAGATGAGCTATAGAAATGGAAGAAAGAAATGAGCATAGAATCTTAAAGAAAGTTTGGTTTTAACCATGGGAGGAAGGAACTACTCCATCCAGTGACATCTTCTTTCTAGGTAAATTATGTCATATGTATTATTTCATTTAATCTTCCAATGAACTATAAATAAGTGATAATATTTATATTTTAAACTTTACAGATGGCATTAAAACTTAGGTAACTTATTTGATTCACATAGTAAGATAAAATAATACCAGAAGTGCCTGTTTCTGGGTTCTTAACTATTCTTTACTACCTTGGACAAAAGAAGATGGGAAAGAAGTGACTGTGCAAGTATTAAAGAATAAGGTAAATCCAATAGTAATTAAAACAAAGAATATAGAAATAACCACAATGGAAATTAACTAAGTGGTTTATCTCTGTGTGTGTGTGTGTGTGTGTGTGTGTGTGTGTGTGGTGTGAATTTTGGTGAGAATAGCAAATTCTGATTTTTATTGTAAAAGACATTGACAATGGTGTTTGTGGTAACTCTCAAATATTATACTTTTGGTTGTTTTCCTTCTTGTATAAGAATGTGCCAATATAGCTCAAGCTAGAGACACACCACATTGTTTATTGTAGACAAAAATTTATATCACAGTACAAGCAAACAAAAACACAAAGAAGGGAAGAAAAAAGGGAAAAATAATATTATGGATTATAATGCATAGTGCAAAAATAAAATGTAGATAAGTCTTAAATAGGAAAAGAGCACAAATAAATATTAATGAAATTCTCCTTTTTATATTTTTTATTTTCTTGGTCTGACTATATTTTAGAAATACTTATCCTAGTAAATACAAGGTCTGCCTAGAAGGTATCTGGCCATGTAGTAAGGAAAATAGAAACATTTATTGAAGAAGATACAAGATACAAGAAACATTGTACATGGGACAATGATACCTCAGTCCCCTTCAAAGTAGACACCTTGGGACCTCCCACAGCTCCCCCGGTTGTCATCAGGTGCCCCGTTGTATTTTCCTAAACCCTACTGACAGTCTGAAATCTCTTCCCTTTCAAAAGTGGTTTTTAATTTTGAGAAAAGCCAGAAGTCACTGGTCACCAAATCGGGGCTATAGGGGGGCTGAGTCGCTTGGGAGATTTGAGGTTTTGCCAAAAATCTCTACATGAGACGTGATGCACGAGTGGAGGCATTGTCGTGATGAAGCTGGCAATCACTGGTTGCCCACAGATGCAGCCTTCTGAAACACCTGAATAATTTCCACAGAGGAATGTTCAAGCTTAATACAAAATTTGGTGCAGATTCCTTGCTCTACTCGCTCAGTCATTTTGAATGTGATGGCCACACAGTACACATGCTCACTCAAGGGCATCTACCCCCACCAACTAGTACAGTGAAGTTAATGTTCACGTATGTGCATTCCAGTCCACTCTCCTTGGCTGCCAGGCTATATCGATGTTAAACAAACATTTCATTATATTAACATTGGCTGGACTTTTTCTGGACTTACCTCATACATCTCCCTAACAACACACACACACACACACACACACACACACACACACACACACAGGGGGTCCAGTAGAAGTAATGCCTGCTTAAGGGTGTCTGGTAATAATATGGGGGTAATAATTTATAATTTTAATTGGATCATTTCACCTAAAATGTCACATGATGTGCTTGAGTGTGATATTGTTATGTTATAGAATTACATGCTTATGATTTTTGTAATAAAATATTTTGTAATAAAAAAGGGACATTATTTGTGCTGGACCCTGTATATTAATATTTTCCTTTCAAATGACTTGTAAAATATTCTACTGTTTAGAAAAAGTACTGTGAAAGGTTAAATAAAATATCGGATTACTATTTTGAGTATAAATGTATTTTTGGAAATGCAAAAAAATGTGATGCAATTGTGTAAAATATTGTAGCTCACAATTTCTGCTGATCTTTTGCATCTTATTTAACAAAAAAATTTTGAATAAAAATAAGTAGCTAATTGGAATATCCTAAAATAATTGTTCTATTGTGGGCATTACTGCTTGAGGTATATATGATAATAATTATAAAATATTAACATTTCTAAAAATATATGCTCCTAATGTAAATTGATGGGTCAGTCATATTGTTTTAGTGATATTCAGAATATATAAATGTTCACATATAATAAATGTAGTTGTCCAATATAAAAATTGCTGAATACAGAGTTAAACTAAATGTTCATAGTAATAAAATTCACTATTAGGTGAGGGCTTAACAGGAAGTTCTTCTAAAGAAATATATGAATTGCTGTTTAGGTTATTTACTCCCTTATACTAAGTAATTTACAGCCATGATCACAATTTATCCCAACCTGAACTGGAAATCTCCTGCAGAACATTAATGATTACATTAGTGTACATTTTGTAGCTAACATTTTTCTCTGTGACAGCTTCATGTTCAAAATTGTATATGCATGACCCTCTATGCATATGATTTTATGATCATATTTTAAACTATAATAACTACATAATTTTATACCTGAAAAAGTCATCAATGGGTTTAACAACTTTAAAAAACTGAATCATTGATATTAGTTATTAAACAGATATGTAGAATAAATTGAGTCAGAACACCTGGGTTTAGGACTCAGCATCATTACAGATGATCTCATTTTCATTTGCTTTACCACCAACCTAAGAAAAAATCAGTTAAGTTCTAACTATTTAAAATATAATCTGTAGTATATATGGAGGTGGTCTTTTTTCTCTGAGTTGAAAATCTAACATGTTCCCTTAGCAAACTTAAAGAATGTACAATTAATTAAACTCCATTAATCAAAAGGAAGTGGATGATAGATTATAGGTTTCATATATTAGCTCTGAGTGTTTTCTGGCTGTGTATGGATTTACTATATGTAATTACTATGTGTGAAAATAGTTTATTATGTCTGTATCCTTCATTAAAATATCAGAAAATAAGAATCTTTCCTGTTTTTAAAAAAAACATTTTTTCTACAGAGACTAACGAATTCTGATTCACTATGGTTACTCAATGTTTATGAAATAAAATAAAACAAAATATTTAAATTTGGCAATTGTATTGTGTTAAACACTAAGTATTTTCAGTATTTTAATTTGAAAATGTCAAATATTACAGATGAAGAAATTGAGGTTACTGATAGAAAACACTGTTCCTAAGATCAAACAAGTGGATAAACCTGTATATAATCAAAGCTTCCTGGGTAAAATAATAATAATTGAGACCATGATATTAGTAATAGCTAAGACAAATAATGCTTACCAAATGCCAGACACTATTTTAAACATTCACTCATATCAACTCATTTAATTCACATAAAAACCTCTGGAATACGTCGGATATTGCTCTTATTTCATGAGAGGGCAAAATGAGGCAGAGAGAGAGAGAGAGAGAGAGAGAGAGAGAGAGAGAGGTATTATGATAAGGAATCTCCACATAGTCACACAAGTAGAGAGTTCAAGAGGTGGAATTAAAAAGCCAACCTAGCTTCATAATCTTTCATTTTAGAGACTAAGCTTTACAGCTTTGCAGGATGGGCCTTTCTACTTATGAAACAACTTGGTTCCTATGTGAATCTACTCTAAATAATTATAGGGTGTGAAGTATATCAGTGAATAGTGGGGATGAGAAAAACTCTTGTAATGCTGATTCATCCATTCAGCAAACATTTATAAAGTTTCAACATGAGATGGGGGTATGCAATCAAAATAAATGATTACCGAAAATTCATAATCTTAAGAGAAATTTCTATACTACAGTTAATAACTATTAACAAGTGTTTGTAGCAGCATAGTAAAGACTAGTCTATAAGAAAAAACATTCTGGTCCTGGCTGGTGTGGCTCAGTGGATTGAGCATCAGCCTGCAAAACAAAGGGTTGCAGGTTCGTATTCCCAGTCAGAGCACATTCATGGGTTGTAGGCCAGGCCCCAAATAGGGTGTGGACGAGAAGCACCCACACGTTAATGTTTTTCTCCCTCTCTTTCTCACTCCTTTCTCCTGTCTCTAAAAATAAATAAATAAAATCTTTAAAAATAATAAGATTTGTTAAAACCTTATTTAAAAAAAAGGAAAAAACATCCTGGACTCTAACCCCTAGCTACAATTTCAATAACCATTGAACAGTCATATAGTTTATCTGAACCTCAGGTTTCTTTTTTAAACTTAAATTTGTTGGGGGGACATTGGTTAACAAGATTATATGGGTTTTAAGTGTACAATTCTATGACATATCATCTGTATATTGCATTGTGCTCCCACTACCTGAAGTCAAATCTTCTTCATCACCATATATTTGATCCATTTTACACTTTACTGTTTGGCCAACCCCCTTCTCTCTGGTAACCACAATACTGTTGTATCTGTCTATATGTTTTTGTTTCTTTTTCTTGTTTGTTACTTTCAGTTTTATATCCCACATATAAGTGAAATCACATGGTTCTTAACTTTCTCTGTCTGACTTATTTCACTTAGCATGACATTCTCAAGATCCATCCATGTTGTCACAAATGGCAGTATTTCTTTTTGTGTGTGCATTTGTGTGTGGCTGATTAATATTCCATTTTATATAAATAGCACATCTCCTTTATCTAATCATCTATTGAAGGACACTCAGTTTTTTCTATATCTTGGCCAACGTGAATAATATTACAATGAACCTCATATTCTTGATCTGTTAAACTGGGGATTATAAATCCCTGTTATGCTTGCTTTAATGAGCTCTGAAGATAGTTGACAAAATGTTTGTGAAAGGGCCGTGTACACAAGGGTGTTATGCAAATTTTCAGTTATACTTTAACTGCTTATTTACATTTAAGTCCCATAATAGTAAACTTGAAAACAGTGCTTTATACAGTTTAGAAAGTCTCAGAATATCCAGAAAATGCCTCGTACTTAGAATGTTTTCCCCCAGGGACCAAAACCAAGCATTTACCCTCCAATGTGTGTAAACATTCGGCTTAAATGATTCATTAGCTCTGCCAGCTAGAGCAAATGGCTTAATTTTTTCAATTTTACATTGTTCATCGAAAATAATATCTAAAAAATAATATCAGGCTACTTTATCAGGGTTTTTTTGGAAACAGTATATTTTAATAAAAAATACACACTTAAAAAAGAAGCAATTAGATAGAGCATACAAGTGATTTGCTATTTAACACAATCAGTTTCTTAAATTTCTAGAATAAGAAATTTCTATTTCTAGAATTTGGGTTTCTAGAATACCCAAAAGGAGGGGTGTTCTAGTTTCTGTGTTTAAGGAAAGCTGGTTAAAATACATAGGCTGATAATGGGAATTTATGACTCTAGGATTATCCCCCCAAAATAATTACTTGCCTTTAAACTTGGTATCTAGGATTTTTTTCCCCAAAAATAATTACGTGCCTTTAAAGTTGATATATAACTGCATACCTCTGAGCCTCATATCCTAGTGGTACATAATTCCTGTTGGTAGCAAACTTCAGCAATGAAGTCATCCTTGCATCTTCATCAGATTTTTAAATGAGACATTGGAAGAATGTTTGCAAACCAGGGACACATAATAAATACATAATAGATATTAAATATAGTAAAATAAGTATTCATTGAGTAAATTTATTAACATACTAATTGTGTAAAAGCATTGGTTTTTCAAGGAAATCTACACTTTAGTTCAGAATCTCAAATAGAAAGTTTTCTAAAATTGTCTAGGTTTAAATGGCATGATTTGGGGGTTAAAAGGACATTTTTGGTGACCTTGTGGACACTAACTTTGCAGCCTAGCTCTTCTTATAAGGAGTCTGGTAGCATGACCAATCATCCTGGTTTTCTCAGGACTGTCACAGCACTGAAGGTACTAATTGTAGAAAAGCCCTTAGACCTAGGCAGATGTGAGAGCCAGTCACCAATGTTCAAAGAACTCTAGTCGCACAGGAAATTCCTAGCCAAGCTACTAATGATACTTTCTTTTCTGTTTTCTGTAACACATCAGATAGTAAAAAGTTCCTCATCTCTTCTTCACTTCTAAACCACGTGTTGTCTGTCAGAAGAACCGTATTAACCTGGAACATTTCTGACCTTGCCAACAGCTCCCTTGGTAAGTTCAGATATGAGAAAGTGTTGTAAAATTGGGAGAGCATTAGATATGCAACTCCTTTTATTTTCCTTTTTAATGTATTTTCATTCTGTGAACTTTTTCTTTACTCTGCTTTCTCCATATCATTTTTGCTTCTTAGTTTTGGTGGCATTTTTTTTTAGTGTACAATATATACTCTAATCCCTCCCCACCTCCAAAAGTATACATAGTCCAGAAAGGTGGATCTGCTTGCTTATGGATATTTTCTCTCTACTTTCCTATATGTTATAAGTCTCTCATTTTTTTTAAATTTAACTATTCATGAACATCTACTTTGTGTTTGGCTCTTTATTAGGTGTAGGTATAGAGATCAGAGAATAAAGTAACCTTACCACTGAGGATACCAATAGGTAAACAAAAAACAGGTAGAATAAATTGTTAGGGTAGAGTCAGCTTAGGTAGGAAAATGAATAAGAAAGAATTTACACAGAGTGAAGCTTCAGGTTGGGTTTAAAAAATGAATAACTGTTCTTCAAATGGAAGAGGTTTAGGGGGTAAAAATTATTGTCCCTATTCAGAGAGAACCATATAGGAATTATACATTTTAGTGTGTTCAGAACCAATAGAGAATCAGAGAAGGGGAAAGGTAAGACCCAACTAGAAATTAGGCTATGAACTAGGCAGGGGCGAGGCTATGAAGAGCCAAGACATAGAAACCATTACTGTCTTCTGTGTTTTCATCTTTACCGTGCTTATCTGCTTGTCCATTTATGGTCTTCAAGTTTAACAGTGTGAATGGAAGTCACAGAAGAAAGTGATGCATTTCTCTTTTCTATCATCACTAAAAATCAATGGGGGTGGCACTCAGTAAAAAAAAAAAAATACTTAAAATTGGTGGTGGTTGTATTATCCTTTGACTAACATATAGATCTTTCTAAAACCTCCATCATATGTTTTATTTTAAAACAAAATAAACAAACAAACAAAAAAGTACTTTAAAAACCCTATGTTAGGAAGTTTCTGGTACTACTGAGATTCTACAAGATCACACTCAACAAGGAGCTATAGCATAGAAAAGGAAGCCAGAGTGATACAGAACCTGAACGGCAGCACAAAGAAAAGGCTTACAAGAGAAAAGAAGATATTACACCAAATTCTACATTTCACATTGTATGTGCTTACCAGCTCCACACATGATACAGTCCCTCTCACAACCCAAGCCGTAGGAATGGCGGAAAGCACATAATCACAATACCACTTTAAATGTCAGGAAATTAATACTTTTACAACACTGTTATCTAATATCCAGACTTGATTAATGTCTTCAATTGTCTCAAGAATGTTCTTTACTGCACAAATTTAAAATAAAAAACAGAATAATATATTGCATTCAGTTGTCACATGTGTTAATCTGGCACACTTCCTAAATCTATTTATCTTTCTTCTTTTGGGGGAGGAGTTCTTGACACATTGACATTTTTGGAGAGTTGAGAGTTATTTTGTAAAATATCCTTTAATTAGGGTTTGCATGATGTTACCTCACAAGTTTCTATTTTTTGGTCTTTTGACAGAAATACTTCATAAGGATGATGTGCATTATATAGGAAAGTACAGCTATGAATTTGTTTCATTACCAGTGATAATTGCTCAAAAAAGGATTCAGTAAACCAGCAAAATAATTTAACATTATAAATGAATGACTGGGAAGTTTAAATATTGCCATTAATAAGGCGAGATTTGGATTAAATTTTGTTTTTCTGCATACAAACAATGAAATAAAGATAACGTAGGGATATGTAATTAAAAATACATTTACATCTATAAAGCAGCACTAGAATGATGTGGAATATTTCTTGAATAAATTCAAATTCATTGTTACAAATGATATTTCATAAAGTATCCACTGAGTTGCACTATTTAAATCCATTTAGAATTTTATCATAAACAGCAATCCTAGTTTTGACAGTTTCTTGTGCAATTCTCTATCAAAGCACTTAACATATTTGGAAAAGATTGTAAGCTCATGGAGTGCAAGCAATACAAATTACTCACTGTTTGACCAAAGTCTCGCTCACGGTATTCCTAAATAAATGCTTTAGTAAAATTTAGTTGTAGTTTAAAAAGATAATCTTGAATTCTGAATGTTCACTAATTCAGATTAAGCTTTCTTCGATTAGTTTTGATTAATGAGGTTTCAGTGTTTACTAAATCAGTAAATATTAACCACCAGATGTATCAGTCCTTCTCAATATACTTGTGTTAAACACTATGAACATGATTTCTGAACTAAAAAAAAAAAAAAAAAGATTTACAATACATGGATATTATCATCTAGATTATCATATTATTGTGTTGTACTGGTTATTATAATTTATAATTCCAATTTTATTATACCTTAGCGGAAATGTGCTCTTCAACACCAAATTTGCCATAGAAAATTTATTAACAGTATGGGTTTTGATATTAGGATCAAAAGTCTCATTATAGTTTGTAGATTTATATCTTTCTAAACATGTAACTCTAAGCACTTCACATAACCTATGAACCTTGGTTTCTTCATAAACAAGATTGTTATGAAGATGAATGTAAATGAAATATTATACCAAATTAGAAGGTATATAATTTTAATTCAAAATTGGCAAGTGAAATTAAATTGTTTATTTAATAATAACATAACAATGTGTTATTTGCCAACAATATGTTTAGTATGTCAGGTTACCTGGTTTTTGTTGTGTACTCTTATTTAATGAGAGAATAGGTTATCTTTTCCTCAATTATCCTCTTATATGTTTGAATTGTTTTGATTTTATTATTTTTAGTATTTTATTGTATTTTATACAGTATACTGCTGCTATAATATGATGGGAAGTAAGAGTTACCCACATTTCCAAATATTGTTAGATTATGTTTATTAGGGATCTAATAGTAGTTTAAGGCTATTTAGTAAAATTTTATATTAAGCACATAGTTGGGTACTTTTCTTCCTTCTAAGTAAAATTCATCCTTGAAAATGCTATATCATGGAATCAGTAACAGTTTGGAATTTAAGTTGCATTTTATTACTTCAGTAATTTCCTAAATGGTTTGCAGCCTGTCAAAAGATATACTTATCCTCAGCTGAGCACCTAATTCATTATAGTTGACTGTAATTCTATTTCTATGTGTCCTTACTTTCCATCCTCCAATACATTTAGATAATTTTGGCTGTGGTACTAAGGTAATAAAAATAAATAAGTTGAACACAGAAAAGCACCGCACAGATTCTTTCAGCATATTATTTTTCCTTGCATGCATAGTGAACCTTCAAATTTAAGTGCATAATTTAAACACTGCTTAATTTTTAAATTTACTAATATACATAATAATTTGGAAACATTTAGCTTAATAGTTTCAAACCCTGATATCGATGAGGTCAGAATCAACTCCAATATAGCCAATAAACTTCTTTCTATATTTCAGTATCAAATAATTATAAAAATAGATAAAGTAGCTGCTCATTGTATTAATTAAATAATGGATTTGAGTTGTTTATCACTTTACTTTGTAATTATGGTATTTTTGGTAGCAAAATGAGTTTAGAAAATACAGTATTAAAAAAATTAAACATATCTGATTTGTATCATTTCAATTTGATTTGAATCAAAATCCCACAGGGGATTTTTTTTAACACTTGATAGTATAATTCTAAAATGATGAAAGTGACTCAAATAATGTATCAGCTTAAGAAAACAAAATATTTTGAGGAAGAATAATGAAAGAATTTACCTACTATATATTCCCAGACATTGTTAAACTTCTAATAAATAGTTCACTCTGAGAACTAATGCACAAATAAAAAGGCTTTTAAAGGGGCAAAATGTTTGGTTCTTTGGTACATATACCATTTGGTATTCAGTCCATTGGTATTTATTTACTGTAGAATAACAAGTTAACAAAAATATGTGAAAAATATGGACAGTTATAAAATTATGCTTAAATTATGTGTAATGATTAAAAAAAGCAGACACCACAATTTCTCTTTCCAAGACAAACACCTTTAAAATATCCTAGATAGCCAGCTTAACCAGCTGCTGCATCCCTTTGCAGCTACATGGCTTACTCATCTAACCCTCCCCCTTTCTGCTACACTCGTGCTCCTGGCATATTAGGACCACTGTCCATGTTCTTTCTTCTGCCTTTAATGCCCTCTCCCCAAACTGGTACTCCCATTTCTACAAATCATTAAGAATTCACTTTAAAGTCACTTATTCAGCAAAGCCATTCCTGAAATCCTAATATGTGCTCATAAAACACCATTTAATTTTCCATAGAAGTTATTACAGTTTCTGGCTTATAAATATGGTGTGTGACTATTTGATTAGTGTTTGTCTCTTGTATTAGAATTTAAGCCTTCTAATGTGTGTGTGTGTGTGCCTTTTTCTTTTTCTTTTTTACTCAGCATTATATTCTCATTATTTAGTGGAGTGCCTGGCATACAGTAAATGCTCATTGATTGAATATATGATGAAACAGCAAGATACTTGCATTTTGATTTTCCAAAGTATTTTATTTTCAATTTTAAAGACATTGGGAAGGAAGTTTCCCTGGAACACTAGTACCCTTCAGCTCGTGAAGCTGGTCATCAGCGTGTCCTTTCCCAAGGAATCCCTGAAAGGATTTTGTGACCCTTCCCGTGTGTGCCATCTCCAGGTGCTTATGATGTGAAGAGTTCAGAAGGATTGAAAGGACCAGTATTCTTTTAGAAATTACAAAGATTTAAAAAACAAAAAAAGCCTCAACAAAATCTTACTGTTAACAAAGTTACTACCATGCCGGCTTCAGCAAGAAAAGTTGACTTTTGGATTAAAAAGGAAAACAATAAAATATACTTTCAAAAAAGGAAATCCCAAAAGAGTGTTAAAGTCTTGAAGGTGTTGGAAAAAGAGATGCGTGTCCTTGAGCAGGAACGTAGTGCTCAGGACAAGCGACTCCAACTCCGCGATCTGGAAGTTGAGCTGGAGAAGGTGGTCGCAAAGCTAAATGCCGGTGTCAAGGAAAAAAGTCTCCCTTCAAGTAATGTTACACTGGAAAAGCAGCTTCCTGAATTGACTAGGACTAGGGGGCTACTAAAATCTAAGTTTTCTGAAGATGGTAACCAGAAGAATCTGAGAATTCTAAGCCTGGGGTTGACGAAACAGAAACAAAAGAGATACTAAGATGAGGAGTATGATGGTTGAACAATAAGGCATGGAGGAGAACCTGCAGGTCACCTAGAAGAATCGCAGAGTCTCAGGGGAAAGCACAACTTGAGGAGAACTCACTTCATGAAGAAAAGGTTGATGACAAATTTTAAAACAGAAAAGCTCTTAGAAAACATTGAAGAAATAAGTGGTGTCTCCGATCTAGTGGAAAAATACAAACTAGACATTGCCCAGTTAGAAGAAAATTTGAAAGACAAGAGTCATGAAGTTTTAAGCCTTAAGCAGTCTCTTGAGGAAAATGTTATGTTGTCTAAACAGGTAAAAAATCTGAATGCTAAATATCAGCTCCTTGAAAAAGAAAAAGAAGACCTCATCTGAAATGCAAAGATTAGAAGTGTATTCTTGAAAAACAAGAACATGAATAGCTACGACAAAAAGATTTGGAAATCGACCTACTTCTGCAATAAGAGAAGGAATTATCTTCTAGTCTTTAGCAGGAGTTATGTTCTTTTCAAGAGGAAGTGATGGAAGAGAGGAATCTCTTTGAGGTAGCTCTGGATGAGCTGGATAAATTACAGCCAAGTGAGGGATAAGCTGAAAACCTGGTCAAACAACTGGAAGAAAAAAACAAAAGCTAGTGCTTAAGAACTGAATCTTCTAGAAGAAGGCAAAAGAAACAGAACTCAAGAAAAGTAAGCTACTCACACTCAGGCCACCCTGCTTTTGAAGGAAAGTTATAATAGTAGGTGCAAGACCTTGGAGATGTAAATGCTCAATTTTAAAGCTATAAAGCATAAACAGCTAGTGTGATAGACATTCTTAAGCTGA
>PVJD01012837.1:0-37401 GCA_004026545.1 Mormoops blainvillei | reverse complement strand
ACACTTTGAGAACTGCTGGTTTAGATCATTGGCTCTCATTGTCCCAGGACCAGAAATTAGACTTAGGCCGGTAGCTGAGGTTAACTGACTCATAAAGACCAAATTCATAATGTTATAAGCCAGGGAGTCAATTCTCTCATTTCTACAGGGGGACGTTCTTTTTGAGTCAACAATTTGCCTATTTAGCATATTCAAGACACCTTTTCCTTTACCTTGAAAAGTAAATCTTTTTATCAGTATGTGTCCTGATGATCCTAGACTCAGAACATAGTTTGATAAATAATCCCCAGGCTTACTTCCTTTAAGCCATGGGAAGCCTGGTTAACCTGCCCTACCCAAAACAGAGCAGACCTCTCCAGGGCACATTTGTACCGGCTGAGCCAGGGCTGGGTAAGCAGAGACCCTTTGGTTCCAGAGCTTCCCTTTCCTGACCGGGTCAAGTAATCTTGACATTCACAAGGTACAGGCAAATGATTACTGCCCCTAAGACATAAGAACACTGTGATTATAGGAGATTATACCCAGGTCTTTGGAATTTGATTTCTCAATATTACTGGACTCTTCCATTAAAAATGTGGAGCTTTATTGTTAATTCCCATAAATAGTTCTTTATTCCTGTTGTGCTTAGATTCAGATAAATACTTAAAGGACAATGCAATTTTCTTCCTTTTTTAGTTCTTTCACAGCCCTTTTTCTGTTCCCTCTGTGTACCATCTCAGTCATCCAATTAGATGTCGTACTGCCTTTCTTCTAATTCTTTTACTCCCATTTTCTGAACTGCGCTGTGCTATTTTTGGTGAGATGCTATCTGCAAAGACTCTTTCTTTATGCAGCATTCTCCCTTGAATGAACTGAAAATTGTCACCGCAATCAAATAAAGCCAGATCCTCTTTTAATTTATAGCTCACCTACTCAGTCTGCTATTTGCACTTGAAAATTAGAAATGCTGACTTTTTCATAGGAATATAAAAAAATAGAAAACAGCAAACACTAAAAGGATGTTTAAATAAGAAAACAAACTCATCCATGTCAGGATTTTACTGACACCTTGCAAAAAGAAGTTGAACAAACACAGTCACATCTTGCTTAGACACTACATCTCAAAACTAATGGCACCAACAGATATCATGTGGAAATGGGTAACAGAAAAATCATACAAATAATAAGCAATTCTGTGAATAAAGGTTTGTGGTAAAATTCTGACTACAAAAAATATTATCCAAGAAATTGAACAAACAGTAGAATTGCCAGGCATTTTTTGTCCTTGGATCAATCAGGTTGAGAACTGAAAGTATCCATTTGATGCTAATTTCACTAGGCAATTAAGAGAAAAGAGCAACAGGGTAGAATTGAGGCTTCCATAGAAAATAAAATGAAATGAAATTATAGCAAACTGGAATTCAAGCTGAGAAAAAGGCATCAAATATTCCTGCTGTTCTGCTAGGACAAAGAGATAAAACAACTTAAATAAAAAGACAGACAAATGTAGCTATGAGGAATAAAGTAAAGGTGGGGGGAAAAAGTTTTCTAAAGATGCAGATGAGAAGAGAGATTAACAAATGGCAACATACAAGGTGAAACTGAAGCCATTCATGAAATGAACCTTTATCAAATGTTTATCAAACATTTATTATCCAAGAAAAAAATGATACTGTACACTAACAGCATACATTTAAGTATATAAATCACTTTACTTAAATTATCTCCTTTTACTCTCATAAGTAATTTGGTGGTAAATATTCCCATTTTATGTGTGAGGGAAAGTATTAAGTGGCTAGATGATTTTCACAAAGTCTTCTAGAAATTTAAAGAGCCAAGAGCTCAAACCAAAAACAGTGTATAATATTTCATAATACACATAGTCCTTAATATTTTCATATTGAGTTTTTCATAGTCAGTATTGCTTCCTAAGTGTTGAAAATATATCCCAAATTCCTCCTCCTAAACTAGACACA
Source organism: Mormoops blainvillei (assembly GCA_004026545.1). Taxonomy (NCBI): domain Eukaryota; kingdom Metazoa; phylum Chordata; class Mammalia; order Chiroptera; family Mormoopidae; genus Mormoops; species Mormoops blainvillei. The sequence goes on along the minus strand of PVJD01012837.1, from coordinate 35,446 downwards.
GCCACCCATTTCCATTCCTTCTGCTTCGGGAGCTACACTGTAGAAGAAATTTGCATTACCATGGTAATTGGTTGCAGCACAAATTTATGATTTTCAACCTCAGCTGGGCCTCCACTGCAACACAACATCCATTTCATTCATTGAATTAGTTTGCTCCCTGCCCAAGTGGGACAATGGATGCCATCTGTATCAGGTTTTTCCTCCATTAAAAACAATTTTCTTCCTCCTCTCCTCGCACTTTAATTTTTGTCTACGTCATAGGAAACATTGCTGCCGTTCTTTCCATCTTTGATCTTCATTTTTCAAACTTATCCCTTTAACTACTTCCTTTTGATAATCACCTTCCTCCTTTCTTACAAATCTGTTCTATTTGTCTCCATTTTAAAAACATCTCTCCTCCACTCCACCTCCACCTCAGAAGCCATCTCAGCTTTCTCCTCCCATTCGCTACCACGGTCATTGAAGAGTAGAAGGTACTCCTGGCTCAGCTGCCCCAACTGACTGTTACATCTGGCCCAGAGCATTGGATCTGGTAGCAGCTCAGCAAAACTTCTTCAAATGAATGAATGAATGAATAAACTACTTTTGGGCTCCCAAAAAAGGTTTGTGAGCACAGACCCTCCCATCTTTGACAGAAGTGGTGATTAGAAAACAACTTTGCAGTTCAAAAAGATTTCTTACAAGGAAAAAAAGCATTATCTACTGCTTTACTACTAGGTTTTTCAAACTGTCCATGTTCTCTATGCCTTCCTTCCTTTTATTCTCTCTCACTGTCACCCCCCCCACCCCACCTCAGAAAGGGACTTCCATTCTATACTTATCACATTGTGTTGCTCTGTTGCCACATAACAAACAGCCCCAAAGCCTAGAGGCTTGGCTGGCTAGTTACATGAGCCCCTTACATGGCTGAGTCTGATGGTGATTGAAGCTGAAGCCATCTTTTGGCTTCTTGGGTCACATCCCTAGCCAAGATTGCTAGAATAGCAGAACCTCTCCACACAGTCTCACTAGGTAGCTAGCTTTGGCTTCCTCATAAAATGGTAGTCTCGGGATATCTGGATTTCCTACTTGACAGCTGCTTCCTTCATAGTAAGTGAGAATTCAGAAGACTAAGGCAGGGCTACAAGTCTTTCTCTGACCTAGACTTGTAGGTTACACAACGTCACTTTTGTTGTATTCTATTGGTTACAAGTGAGTTAAGGGACAATCCTACTTCAAAGGAAAGAAACCATACAAGGGCATGAATAAGGGAGAAACAGTTCATAAGAAGATCATAGTATATAAAAAACCATTTTTGAAGTCTGGTTACTACATATACTCAATTGTTTATGCATATATCTTCTAAATATAGTTATAAAGTATAGGAATTATGTTTTGGAGTTCCTATCAAACAGTAAATGAATGTTGAAGAAGTCAGTATGTCAGTCATGCACCAAAAATACAACTGACCAAATTTACATAAGACCATTTCTAGATGTTTAGAGCATTATAAAGATGGGAATTTATTACACATGTAGAGCAGCAATGTTAAGGGAACCTGTTAATCAAGTGATGCAGATTGAGTACAGTTTAACAAACATTTATTGGCACCAACCATGGACCCAGCATTGTGCTTGCCACTGGACCCAAGTTACCTTAAACATGAGCTAAATAAAAATTAATTCTTTATATGTATATAATTTCTGCTAAATCAATAAAATAATGTTTATAACTGAAGCACATCCACAACTGTCATTTTAAAAGTGAAAATTTATTATCAAAATTATTGTAGAATCCAAAGACAAAATCATACAGAAAAATGCGAAAACTCGTACAGATAAAGCTAAGAGAGAGAGGAGGAAAAGAAAAGAGAAAAGGAAGGAAGGAGGGAAGGAAGGAAGGAAGGAAAGAAGGAAAGGAGTGGAGGCTAACTCACATGCTTATTCATTCAGAAAACCTACTTTACAACTTTATAAAGTAATTATTCAGTAGAGATGTTTAAAGAATACTTATGAAATGACAAGTTTTAATCCATTTATTTTAAAAAGTTATAGAGCTTTCAAGGCTTTAAGGCAGCTAAAATGACAATGCAATATTAAGCAAAAAAACTAATCTAAAGAACTTGATAAGTTGCATAATAAACTATTAAAAACCAATAAAGCAATATGGTTTAAAATTCAATATGGTTTTATAATTCATCTGCATAATTCTAATATGTATAACAAGCATAATCTTAAATTACATTTCATGTTTTATAAATGTGTTACTTATGTGAAATCATATTCTCAGAAAGGATTTCCACTTGCTTTGAAATATTATTATTATTTCAAAGCTGAAAAGCCTGAGTATAATGTTATATAAGAAACACCAGATGGTAACCATATCATGCTTTAATGAAATTTGCAAATGAAAACTGGGGAGAAAAATAATATTCCCAGTTGTTGATATGATGAGATGATTATGTTGCTAAAGAAAAGATATTAAATCCAATCTGAATAGTAAAGCTAGAATGCATCATTAAAGTATTTCAGGAAATAATAGTCATCTATATTTACCCTAAAAGTTTGTGTTTAAAATGGAATTTATTCAATATCTTACAAATATTCTAAAATTGAAATGGTACTTCAAGAACAACAAAATATCAAAAAAAATTGTTTTCTTTACTCACTCATATTCCCTATAAAAAAATGTCTAAAGTTACCTTTAACAATTTTTCATCACCAAGGTATTTCTGCATTGCATTTATTCTCTGATATGCCTGTCTTTTTTGTCCTCTGAGTCTATGTCTTTCATTTCCAAATGCTCCATCTCCTACTCTATTCTCCCAAATCTCCAACTCCTTCCTACTACAAGTTTTAAAAATTTAATAGGTTAACTGTTTCCCCCAAGCAACATCTACTCCCCCTTTGCATTACATGGTAAAATAATCAAATAGGAGGATAGATATCTCAAAGATCTACTTTATTCAATCTAATTTAAATAGGTTATAACCCAATAGTTTTGACAGCTTGCTAATATAATGATAATTAAATTGAGGATATGAAGATTATATCAGGATTTTCATTAAAAAAAAATCTCATATGGTCCTTTTATGTAAAATTTCCTTCAGACATCTTAAATATATGTGTTAACACCAGCCCTGCAGGCAAGAGACTCATTAACTCTGATTTCAATCAACATTTCCTAATGGTGACTGGTATAGTGTCTTTGTTTGGATGTACAGTGTGTTGATTATTGGTTTTTAACTACTTCCCCTCTCTTTTCAATCAATTATATGTCATCAGCCATTTCTAACAGTACTCCGAATAATAATTTTCAGTAGATATTGCAATAAATGCATATGCCAAATTACTGTTTATATACATATGTCCCTTTATCATGTCATTTACAAATTGCCTTGAATATTTTCCCCATATTTAGTAAACTACTAATTAGCCTTTATAAGAAAATTTAACATTTTCAAAAATAACCATTAACTGGATGGTGGGATATACTCATTTGTTAATATTATGGCATTTATTTTTATTTAAACAAAAAATTGCTTAAAATTATGGAGACTTACCCAATGATGAGTTCAACTCTGTCATATTTACAATATCTGAAGTCCACATGCTTTAAGAACTTTGGGTTTGGTTTCAAGGAAATCTAATATGTTTCCAGAATCATCCTAATTTTTCTCTTCATATCTTGTGGCGGACAGAGCGATGGAAGGAGATGATCGTTATCATTAGCTAGAACTGTGAGCGATCTCTCTAAAGCTCTAGCATTAACTGCTTTTACCTTCCTTCTGTTCTGTTGACCCAGCTGATCTGTGGCCCAGGCTGCTGAGGATTTTCTGACAGTGACCTCTGGTGCTCTTCTCCCTCTCTGAGCCATAAGGCGGTCCTTCCTCAACTTATCGTCAGCTCTTTTAAAGAGTTCTCTCAGAGCAGGGCTTTAGGATGCCTGATAGCACAATTCTTTCCTTTAACAAGGATCACAGATCTGAGGTGCTGGGCCAGGTAAGCCCTATAAAGATGTTTACTGTGGCCAGTGTCTAAACAAAATAAAATAAACAATGAAGGCCCTTAATTATGACACGTACCCTTCATTTTATCAACCTGCCTTACTACTTTGTATTGTATTACATTTCTCCTTCCTGTTTGAGCTTCACACTATCCTAGCAGCTCAAATTGGTAGTACCCGACAGAGACCCACAGTAAAGCAAAAAGGCGGAAAGGATAATAAAGGATAAAGGAGGTCAAGATGGCAAAAGAAGATTTAATTTTGAGTGGTGGGCACACCATGCAATATGTAGATGACGTATCATAGAATTGTACACTTGAAACCTATATCATTTTATTCACCAATGTCACCCCAATAAATTTAATGAAAAAAATGTGGTTTGTAGAGTCATCAGTACTCCTCAAACATCCGTCTGATTTCTTTAAGTTAGAAAACACCAACATCATCACCCAATCATCTGAAACTATAAAGCCCAAATTCAACTTAACATAAAACTTTTAAACACCCTGATTTCAGGCCTTTGTGGTTCCCCCGTCAGTTTCATTTACATATACCGCATTTCACTGCAAATATAAACCAGTTAGTAAACATTGGTTCTTTTCGAGTGGGGTATGTAATTCCTGTTTTGTGTTTTCATACTAGAAATCTTTTGCTAGCCAAAGTCTTAGGTTGTAATTTAGTAAAATGAATTTGAAGCACAATCCTGCCCTTAGAGGCTCGGGAAAAGAAACCATGGTCATAAAAATGATGGTTATGCATAGTTACGCAGAAACTTGGCGCCACTAAACAACTATCCAAAAATCTAAGATCAAAAGTGATAATGCTATAACACTAACATCTTGGATAGAAATGATAGGCAATAAGTTGATTGTGAGAGAAAGTGGTTTATCTCAGGATTTTCTGAGTTTTTCCTTAAAACAAATATCTCTCAACTCGTTCAGCAGTTCCCAGTGAAAACATGAAAATGACAGAAATGAAAGTGAAGCTGATTATCCTGTGTTGTTAAAACCTAAAATTACATATTGGAATGTAAGAAGTTATTGCTGGAACAATTATAAAAGTAACATTCATATAACCATAATCAACAATTAATCACATAAAAATTCTTTTAAATATTTTAACAAGCAGCCATTTATTTGACATAATTAAATGAACATAAATACTACCGAATAACTTCTATTATTTATACAAACAGCATCCACAACTTGCATAGTTAAACCTATACAATAAAGCAAATGCATTAGTGATTAGTGTGTTAGAGAATTAAATGATCATCATTAAAAAGTTAGAAATTGTTATAGAACACAAAGAAAGGGTTAAGTGCACTAATAGTTATTTAGCACCTCCTGTTAAATGTTTGGCTCTTTACAGTCTTACTTGTTTAATTTTCACAACATTTTAATGTATTTTGTTCTTATTTAAAAATCAGTTTTATAGTTCTTTCAAAAGTATTTAAAATTACCTGAATGTTAGCTAAATCCTTTATCATTTTTTTCTAAGTTTGATTTTCTTATTAATGAAGTAACTATTTCTTCAGTCTGAGATAAAAACCTTTTTATTTTATCATCACTTGACTTTTTCAAGCTGGTAAAAAACTATAATTTGGTAGCTATTTTCTCTCAGTTTCTTGAAGATATTACTTTACTATCTGATTTCTGTTATTTAAAGTTTGTCGTTAGTATAATGGTCATTCCTTTGTAGATTTATTATCTTTATTTTTGAAAATCTTAAGGTTTTCCTGTTTCCTTTTGCTATTTTGCAGTGGGTCAATGATGTGTCTAGGCAAGGACTTAATGTTAATCTGAACAGGGGCTTATTGGGCATTTTCAAACTGGCGTGCTAACCTCCCCCTCTAAAAAAGGTTTAAGCTGTAATAAGGAATAAAAGACATTTATCTGAGCTGAGGAGAAATTGTAATCCTGAAGGTACAGATTCAGGCAGCAACCTGAACTGTGCTCCAGAAAGAACAAAGAACGGCAGGGTTTATCAAAACCACAACAGCTTTTCACACTAAGTCCCTTCGTGTATTGATAAATGAAAGAGGTTGGCTAGGTCAGCTGGGATTGGTTGAGTCCATCATGTAAATGGAGGATGCGGGTTCTTTAAAGAAACTGGTTCCTTTCAAGGTGAAAAATGCAGACGATCTGGTCACCATGCTGAGAAGAAAGTAAAGTCCATACATGTTCGTGTAACAATCGTTCACCCAAGATGTTTGTAGTTTAACCTCACCTCCTCGATGACCCCCCAACTGCATTTAAGTGACTCTCTTAACAATGCTTATTTCATCTTATTTTCTCCATTATCATGTGGTTCACATCACTTACTAAATCGGAGAGATTGTCAGTCAACACATCAGACTGTCAGTCAATGCATTTGAGTATTACCTTCTTAATTCTTCTCCCTTTCCAGAATTCCTATCTTGAAATTTCTAAATCATTTTTTGTGAATACTATTCATCTAATTGACTCTTTGGCCTCATGCATTTTGACAATTTCATAGGATGTAGTTTTTTGTTCACTAATTCTCTCTTCCAATTCTAATATTTGCTCTAACCCATCTATTAAAGTGTGTACTTCAATGTCTTATATTTCTAGAAATTCTAATTTGATCTTTTTCTTATCATCTTTTTTGTTTCATTTTATTTATTTTAATACTGGAATCTCCCACTAAGGATTATATTCCTTCTGTTTATTTAATTAAACATATGGATACTCCTGCATAGGAAACTCCCTGGTCAACACTTTCCTGGTAGTATCAATTATGGTTTTTATATTGAAAATTTATAGAATATACATATGTATCAATGCAATTTTTGGCTGATGCCTATGTAGAAAATTTTTATATTTATACTTTCTGAAGCTCAATACAACATTTTTAAACAAAACATTTGGAGAATAGTCTCAAGTTGTGGTCAAAATATAATTAGTAAAATGTTAAAAATCAAAGTTAGGTGTTTTGAAAAATCATGCTGAGTGTCAGTGAAAGGAACATATATCTTTGACATTGCAGGCCCTGGCAGAAGCCTAATGTTTGCCAACGTGGGCACATAGGTGGAGCTCTAGTGTGTAAGAGGTTTATCCTAAAGCATCGATACCATCACCTTTCATGAAGGTTTTTTCAAAGCCTCTTGCTCCGGCATCTTCACAGCAGCGCCAAATGATGAGGAATTCATGCTAATCCTCGTAACCTGATATTTTGCCTGAAATGACTCTTTTATCACCCACTTTGCTCTACCGACTTTTGCACCTGGTTGCAGTAATGACTTCAGTGGTCCTCCATCCTCTAGTCAAGTTCAAGTTTTCACTTCTCTTGTTGAGTACCAACAATTAATTACTGGAAAGTGTCTTGGAATTTATTGCACAGTGTTTGCATTTTTCTAACATATTTACTTATTGCTTCCTGTATTAGCTGTATAATGTTAAAATACAATGTTTCTGTCACAACAGCACAGCATCTATGCTACTGCTTGCAGAGCAACTATTAACAAATTGTTTTATAATCATGAAATAATGTTTTAAGTATTTTACATGTTAATATGATAGGGTTATTTTTACTTGTATGTAAGGATTTTATGTTGCCTTAGCTACACTTTAGGAAATGTATTGGGAGTCTGAGAGTGACTTAGAACACCTTATAGTTGTTTTCAGTTGAAATAATGAAAAAATAAGTTTCCAGTTACTATTTCCTGCAGATATCTGCTTTTTGGATTTTCAGACTACTAATGTTAAGCAAGGGGTATGTGTAGTTTTTCAACCATGTCTTTCTTTTTGTTCAAAATCTCAAGTTTATAATCTCCATGTTTTATTTGTAGATTGGCATTTGAATTGAGTTATACTCATATCATCTCATGGTTTTATAGTACTTGTATGCTCTCTGTGTGTGTATGTGTGTGTGTGTGTGTGTGTGAGAGAGAGAGAGAGAGAGAGAGAGAACAGTGGGATGGGTAAGAGAAAGAGAAAGAAGGGGAAAGGGAGTTTTTTTTCTGCAGGGAATTTTTTCTACCTACTAAGAATCTTACATGGCCTTACTTCTAGAAAGGTCCTTCTGAAGAGGTTTTCCATTTGCTACTGCTTTGAGTCCGAGGGATATTATCACCAAGCTAGGGTCAGTTTTATGTTACTATCATAGATTAGACATTTCTTCCCCACTATGTTTTATAAATTCAGATGCAATCCGTTGCTCAGTGATGACTTGAAGTTTCTCTTTTTTACAGAAAACTTTTTTCCCAATCCAACAGGATAAATGAGTTTTATGCCTCCAAAGTGATGGAGAGAATTTTCATAGTCCTTTTCACCAGAGATACATCAGCTTTTTCAGAATCATTTATTAAGCGTCTCAATTCTGTCTTTTTTGATGGGCCTTAGGTTTTGTTTTATGCCTGCAGAAGAAAAAAAGGTTTTTTCCTTTACCCTTCTAGGTTATTTCCAAAGACCACCCCATCTCTACTCACCCCTGTAATAAAAACAAAAATTAATAAGCAAAGAAAATGTAGTAACATGTATACCTCCTGTATACATGAGAGAATCTCAGGAAAACTAACTCCCCCAAATGGCCTAAGCCACATCTTAAATAGCATCTTCAGCTAAAAACAAAAGAAGATTTGGGTGAGGGGAGCAAACTTTAAGAGGGCATGGAAGGGGAGGAAGCCCAGAAAACAAGGGTAAGGTTATTAGGCAAGTTTATGTCATTGACTTCTTTATTGGTAAGTGCCTAGAGATTTAGATGTCCTCTCCCCTTCCCGGTACAGAGAGGGAGACACCCTTACAAATGGAGATTTCCCTTATAGATATCCTTATAAAAGAGTAACTTCCACTAGGTTTCACAGCTTCTCCTATATCTTGTTTTCTCAAAATAGCCATCCCCAAATAATCCTCATAGCAAAGAGACATATTTTGGGGTGCCGAATTCTGCTCCCCTTCATTCCCATTTGTGAAAGCCGAACTATCAAGACTTTTGGCACAAAGAGCCTCTTTCTGGGTCCTGTAACTACCTAAGACTGCCACAATACCATCTGCCGATCCCAGCACACTAGATTTTCATTCCCAACTCTTTTCTGATAAGAATGAGTTATTCTCATTATGTTTTTATTTAGGGAAATATATTATTTTTATTTAACATTATTTTTGTTACTATATGAGTATATTATTGTTTTTAAATGAATTGATAAATAACTTATTTTTTAATTTTTATTAAAGTAACTATCATTAGAAGTAATTCACCTAAATAAAAGCCATCGGGATGCTCAATAATTATTAAAACTGCAAGGAATTGCTGTGACCAGTTTTTGAGATTTGAGTAAGTATGTTGAACTTTGAAGGGAAGGAAAAAATACATATTTAGTCATGAAATGAATATGTGAGCCTATGTTTTTATATCTGGTCCAACTAACTTCCAAGTATAAAGACTACAAAGTGTTAGGAATATAAAATAACAAAAATATTGTTCCTATAAAGAATATATGAGAAATTTCAGGGCTGAAGAACATTAAAAATATATTACCTTTAGAATTGTTACTAAATAATTATTGCAAAGGGGCACTTATATAATATCTATGTGCTCTAAAAATATAGATATATTACAACTATCCAAAAATGAGTGACAGGGCGGGAAGGGAGGTTCAATTTTACTATTGAAAAGTAAAATAAACCCACTAATTGCTTAAATATTAACTGAGAGTTAGGTATTAATTAGAGTATTAACGGATATTAGCAGGGAATAAGAGGATATAACCTCAAGTGAGATAAAGAGGATGAAGGGAACAGAGGGATAAAAGAAGATTTACTAGATAATTTTAAATAACATTGCTCATAGTAATTAACCTTTAGACAATAGTAAAGGAAAGAAACGAAGGGGAAGGGGGTAGGGAGAGAGATAGAGGGAGGGAATAAGAGACGAGAGTACTATATAAAAATTTTAGTACAAGGGTGATTATTAAGAAAAAATGCAAACCTTCCTAAAATATAAAAAGATATACCCCTCAAAAGAGCATGAATAAATAAATCGCCAATACAAAACTAGTCATATAACATGAAACTACAGCAGAACAGAGACTAAACGTTTACCATATCAGTATAAACAAGTAAGTCTAACATCTTTTAAGGATGAATAGAAAAGATTTAAAATTGACTAACAAAACAACGTCCAGTACCTCACTGACATTCCCAGCCACTCAGCCTTCTCTGAACCTGCCTAGCACTTTCACACCTGGGTGCCTTAGATGGCGCCTTTTCCAACTCCTTTGTCTATAAAAATTCTGTTGAATTTTCAAGTCTTAACGAGAAGTAGTGCTACTTCCTCCATGAAGCCCTCTGTGATTGCTTCAGTCAGAAATTAGTCTCAAAACATCTTTGTACCTTTATTAGTGTAGTTGATTAAATCTGACATACTGTAGGCAGCCGTTTATACACTTTCTTCCCCTCTAGAATATGAACTCCTTAAAGACAGGAACATGAATTGTGTATTAGAGCAGCTCAATTATTGAACAAATGAACCAGAGACCAAAGAACATGTCATTCATTTAATTATATCACTATAGAAATTCAGTCTAATTATCTATAACTATATTTGTAATTATAACTGATTACTTCCTTTTAAATTTTAAATTCACTTACATCATTTTAGATTGCTTCCAGGCATATAATTAAAAATCTACCTCCCTGGATAGTTATTGCTTCTAGATTATTAAATGTTTATAAATAGATCTGCCCTCTTTGAGACCTCTCCTCTCACAATCATGAAAGTTTCTGAATAAATAAACACTTTTTCATGGTATGCATTTTCATATATGCTAGCAAACTTAAATCATGAACTCTTTCGTGTTTCTCTTGCTCTGGGGTTCCCAATGCTGTTTTTTTGGGGGGGAGGTTGGTTTTTTTGTTAAGTTTCCCAAATTAACATTTGTTCATATGCATTTTTTATACTAGAATATTTGATGCAACATTTGAAAGGACTAAACTCACAAGTCATCAATGATTACAATACAACTAACCATGTCTCACAGTACTATAAAAACGTCTTACTGTTATTTCATTATTCACTTGACTACCCTTGAATATAGGGTTAGAGCTTGAACAGGACAATTTACTGTTTCTTTTAAATGTATAACCATGTCCCCCAGTGTCTATAAAAGCATCTTACTTTTATGGCATTATTCACTTGATCTACCTTCAACACACTGTTGTTTTTTTCAATAGAACTATGTACTTACTGACTTTTACATATGTATGAGAGAAATTTCCTGAATATTCCAGTAACTACTCAGTCTTTCTTTGATTTCAGCTATACTTTTCACCTATCACCTTCATCAGGTAATATCCTGAACCCCAGTCCTTTAAACGACTTACAGAATGATGTGAAAGTAGGTTTATAGTTGTTTGTATGAAAAAAATGCAATAATTAGTAAATAATAATACAAGAATAAACTGTTTCACATACTCACCATAAAACTATTTTTGTCCCACCCTATACTTAGCTCAAAAATCTCTTTAGCATATGTATAAGAATATGTTCATTCAGTAGGGCAGAAAAAATAAATTTACAGATTGATCAGAATATGGGAGTCACTTTACCTCAGGATGTCACAATATTCTCTGTTAACTGTCATTTTTATAAACTAGTAATTAAATCCCTAAATTCAGATGATCTCTTGGATACCACTCAACCTCTATGTAAAATTTGATTAGTTCTTTATGTGCAGCTTTTATGAAGAAGACATCACATTTCAAGAACGGAAAAGGATCTGAGTTTTTACTCCACTTGCAAGCTAACAATTAGCTTGCCATAGTGCTTTGTGGCAAGAAATGTCTTGGTGACAGCAGATAGGGGATTCCTGAGGCAAAGACAAAGGACTTTATTATTCATAGTGCAGCAAGCAGCATGAGCTTTAGCATACTTGCCCCAGTTCCCAAAAGGTAATGTGAAGGGCTGGGTGCTACATCCGCACACAATGGGCTGCATCACAGTCCCAGCAACTTCTGAGTGAGGAGTAAACATTATAGCAATCAAACAAGCCAATACCTCTCTCCTGGAGGAGCACCTAGTTCCGTGGAAGTGTGCTGTTTAGCTCGATCTGCTTTGCTGCCTGTGTGACTAGCTACAAAGAAGGCTCAGTACCAGATGGGTCAGCCCTAAGGTCTGTAACACTCAGCAAGAATGTTGAAAGATGCGCAGAGCCTGCAGCTGATTGCCTTGCCCAACACCAGAAATCTAATATTTCTGTCACACAGAGAGTTATATGATCTTGGACCTGGGTCCTGATTCTGTTGATGGTGACCTCATATCAAAAAACCTTGCAACCAAGCAGGACTTTCTAAAGCAGATCTAAGCTTAACCAGAGTCGCAGCCATCAAGCTCTTCTCTTTATTCTTGCTCATGTGCAGCCTTCAGCTGCCTTTTGTACAAATTGCATTCCTTTCACATAACAAGCAATGAAGTAGTGTTGAAGCCACAGATGTGCTTTGTCTCCGTGTCCTTTACAACCAGAAACATCTGCTACTACCCACTTCTCCATTTCTTCCTCCTTTGAATTATTTTACATATGGCCAAATATTTAGCTATTCCTTCTAAATTCAACTTTAAATTTCTTTGTCTTTCAAATGAATACTTTTCCTATATTCCCCCCAAAACTGTCATTAAATCTCATTTAAAAAGTTAAAAGCAAACGATGTCAGATAAATTTGTCTGCATAAGATGTACAGTTGACATTAAATTTAAATTACAGTAATAAATTTCATTCATCAAATATTTATTAAATGCCACCTAAGTTCTTGGAATATAAAGATGAAGAAGACAAGGTTCTCGCTTTTGATAGCTCACAAGTTAGTGAAAATTAACATGAGCTGTAATTAAAACAATAATATATATACAAGTACAGAGTGATAACAAGGTAGATATTAAGAAGACTTCACAGTGTGAATGATGTGAGCCAATGTTTTAAAATTGTTTTAAAATAAGACTAACAGTGTGTTAGATCAAGTGGGAAAGAATACCCCTGGTAAAACTAGTAATCTGTTTCTAAAGGGTAATATAACTGAACCTCAGACCAGTAACTATATTATAGGCAACAACTTTCCACCTTCAAAATGTATGTTTTTTCCTTAAAAAAAAAAAAGTCACCTGTAAAGGAGGTTTCTAAATTCAAAATTTGCTTTATTCAATGAATATTTTTGGAGTCTACATCAGGGTTAGGCACAATGCCAGGTATTCTAACATTACAGCTGTATGCTAAAAAGTAATTGCTTTGGAAATAATGTAGTCATTACAGTATTTCCTTATTCATCATCTGAATAATCAAATCTAAATTTTATGAGTTGATCAGGATCATAGAGATGCAATTTAAATATTCTAGTGGGTGAGTGTGTATATATGTACACATTATTATTATATTACTTAAAAATTAGGATGAATAATATGAAATTGCCACTGACAATTCTGAATCGTTCAGCCTAATATTAAAAAAGGATAAATTTATAATGTGAAGAAGATCAGCTTCAAAATCCACTAGACTGAATTTGAATATTGCTAAAAATATTTCTAGCCTGTGCAACTTTCGGCAAGTTACAAAACCTCCCTGATCCTTCATTTTATCATCTATAAAGGAGGAAGAGTAGAATCAGTCAGAACTAGTTGTGCTTGTGTTGATCTGTATAAGGAAACCCAACCACAGCGGTCTAACTAAATAAGGGCTTTCTTTTAAAATCCCAGAGTGAAATGTTAATTTCATGAAGCCATTGCAAGGAAGACGCTCACTTGGAGAACAAAGATCGGAAAGCATGTAAGAGACCAGGCCCCTGAAAGTAAGGAAGGAGAGGAGGGCAAAGGCCTGAGAAATATGCAAAAGGTCAAATCTATATATATATTTGATTAAATGAACTTATTTAGGAGTTGTTTGCTTTGGGATGATGTTATTTCCTAATTGCCTACCTACTGTTCCCAGTGATTCTTCCTGTCTCTCCATACCATCTTTCTTTTCTCACGTTTTCAGAGTGTCTGCTGCACTTCCAGGCATGGCATCAAGTTTTAGGTAAACAAGAGGAAAAGGCAAAGGGTGAAAATCTCCTGGAAATGTTTTGGGAAGAGATTCTTTACCAGAAATTTCTACTTATATTTCATTGGTTAGAACTGTATCATGTGGGCACATGTAGTTATAGGAGAGGTCGGGAATTCAGGTATTTCACTCTCTAACCACTGTACTAGACGATGGTAAGGGGGAAGGGGGATTAGAATAGATATTAAGTGAGTGTCCTTCAGTATCTACCATGCTACCTTTATGGGTGTCTAAAGATTAAATGAGTAAAAATAAGTAGAACAGCTGGTTAGGTATTTGGTGAATAATACTTCCTCAATAATTGCTAGAATTACTAACAATCATGGGGATGATCATGATAAGGCTGATTTAATCCTGATTATCAAATGAAAAAGTTCAAACCTTCAACATGTGTGAATAATTGTACTAATTCATGTTTATTTTTAAAAATCATGAATTCAATGATATCTTGTTCCAGTAAATGACAGATTGGTATGAACGAAGATGATAATCAAAATCATATCATCTCTAGTTACCTCACATCCATAACTACATTGGGGTTGAAAAATCTTATGTTTGATTCCTTTCCAAAGTTTATTTTCTTGGAAAGTTTGAAGACCATCTGTGGAGTTATTTTGAGATAAGAATATAAAAAACTGCTATCTTACTCATTTTAAATGTGGTTTTTTTTTAGCAGTCAGAATATTCCCACAGAAAAAGTGGAAAAGTTGGCAACGTAAGTAACTTTTTGGCAACTCCCCCCCAAAATGTATCATAAATCAATGTGTATGGTTTCACCTAAACAATATGCCTCTAGTGATGATTATCGACTAATTTTCAGCTCTCTTTGGTCTTACAGGTTTCATCTTGATCACCTTAGCATGATTTCTGAGGCACCTCTACAAGCTTGGATATATTCAAATCTCTTTAAATATTTTTATAACCACTGTGATCTTAATCATCTGACACGCAAGTGTGGACAGTACAGAGGTAGGGGAGGGTGAAGATGATAACTGAGAGTCATTTAAGTCATCACGTTGCAGGGCAACAAGGTGCATAAATATGATATCATTGAGGAAATAATAGAGGTACTAAAAAGAGGTTAAACACCGGGAGGGAGTAACTGGCTCTGCCTAGAGAACACTGGGAATTGTGAGCAAGATATTAAAGGACTGGTAAAATTTCTAAAGGTGGTGAAGGAAGAGAAGAGCACTTTAAATAAAGTAAATCAAAAAGTCAAAGACAATAAGGAGGCCAAAGCGTTGAAGGAATGTTAACCAGGGTGGTACCTCTGCAACAGAGGCACCCTTAATGACAAATCAGACAGGAAAGAATCCAAAGTTCAAGGCTGTAAGTGGTTCAGTCTCTGCTATGGGACCACAGGGAACCGTGGAAAGCTTTGAAGAGAGACGTAAGATAGGTGAAGTTGATGTTCCGAACCACTGACTCTGTTGTAAGTGTGGAATTTGGCTCAGTAGGGCAAGGAGCTGTCTTCAAGAGGAGAAAATTGGAAACCTCATAGAAGGCCAAGCCAACGGCAGGGAGGGGAGAGAGGAGGGCAAAGAAAAAAATCAACAGATCAAATCTGTAAAGACCAATTAAATTAATGTGATTGCTTATTATTGTCAGTGGTGTATTTTTTTTACCATGTTAGTGGTTTTGAATGAACCTATTTTTTAATTGCTTATTTAAATAATTGATTCTGTTCTTAAATGCATCTTTCTCTCCCTTTCTTTCACTTAACCGTTTCTTAACTGCATATAGAGATCCTAAGCATTCCTCACACTCCTTTTTAGCCCTTAATTTCCTCTTAATCCTTCATTCCCCTTTATTACCTCCACCCCCACTACACACACACATACACACACACACACACACACACACACACCAATATACCCTATAGCTATGATGTTTAGGAAATGCAGTGGTAAAGCATGTTCAAACTATAAGTGCTTGTCTTTTCACTTTTGGTTACAATCCATAATAGATATTCAACCATATGATGCCAAGGAAAACCTCAATTCTATAAGAGTTAATGAGCACCTTAAAGTGCCCTATTTCCAGAAAGTAGCTTATTTAAAGGATTTTGTTTTAATGTTACTTCAGTGGAAGAAAATGTCTGCCTAGTCAATTGCAAAACTAGTTAAAACAAGCCGTTAATTTTTCTTTTTTTTTAACTGTTCATATAAATCCTTTACTGTTTACTGCTGAGATTTTATGCAAATGTCATTTAATTCCTATGGCATATTTACATTAAGAAAAAAAATACAAACTTGCCCTGCAGACAAAAAAAAGCAGAATCTTATATCTATCCCTTCCATAAAGCAAGGGGGTGATGTTATCTCTATTGTGACTGTGAATTTTAAACTGTTGCCTAAGGTAACTTGACTGAGACTTACAGACCATTTATAGTTGCCTAATTAATTTGAAATTTTACTTCAGTCGGAAGTAACTCAAATGGACCCCAATCAAACATTATTGAATCAACCAGATGTCATACTCTTAGGACAGCCTTTCAAAAAGGAATGTATCTCCAATGAATTGGCAAAATAGTAGTCTTATACTTAAAGGAAATTTTAAATAAAAAACCTTATCTTGTTTTTGTGCAAACTAATATATTGCAAAGCCATGTTGAAAATTTTAGCTCCCTTATTATTCACATATCTGTCAATCATTGCCCCAAGGTCTTTCAGAGACCCACTTGATTAGAATCTTTCTATAAATGAGTAAAAATAAAGCCTTCATAGCAAATATTATAACCAACATACTGGTGCTAGGTTAATTTTAAAATTTCATATTTGAAATAAGTACACTGCTAGCATTTTTATCTTCAAATTTCTTATCTAAAACACTTGCACCTGGAAGTAATAATGGCTTTCATGTTTACTGAGGTACACAAAGAGATGAAATCTCATTTATAATTTCTTCAGCTACAAAGTCAGCTGTGCTACATTGTGAAAAACTTACTATTATAATACTTATTCTATACTTCAATTAAAATGTCCAGATGCATATTTTCCTGTAAGATAACACAGTTGATATCATTTGTCAATCAAATAATAACCAGTTTCATATTATAAGTGCTAACAGTTTTGTTAAAATTTATAGAAAGAATGAATTTGGCAGGAGAATCAAACTACACATTAAGAGTTGGAAAAACCAATTAAAATTAAACAAGAGTAAAAACTAGCTAATCTAATTTGGGCACTGAATCTGGCTTCTCCGCCTTAGTTTACCTTAGTTCAACCAAGCATCCCTTCCTCATCTAAACTATTGTAGCGAGTGCTTTAAGTAGTTTACAACAGCCTGTAAAATATTCAGCATAATGTACATAGAAGTCGCCATATTTTGGGTCTAACTTTTGCACAAACTTGAATAACCATTATTCTGTTTTACTGGTAATTTTTTGTATAATAATTTTTACAATCTCCACATTTATTCCATTTGGTAAAAACTTGAGAAAAGACTCATAACGAAGCTCCCCTGAAATAGCAAGTTCTCAGTAAGTGATGTTTGTATTATTATTATATTCTTTGTAATGTCTTCCTTACTTAATCCTCTTCATAAAATTCATGGAATAAAAAGAAATACACAAAAACTTTATAAGTCTACTGTCTTAGTTTACTTGGGCTGCTATAACAGCTGGGTAACTTATAAACAGCAAACACTTATTTCTCACATTTCTGGGTGCTGGGGAGTCTGCGACCATGGCGCTGGCCTATTTGGTGTCTGGCTCCTCATAACCATCTTCCTACATAACCATCTTTCATTGTAATTTCACGTGGTGAAAGGGCCACGGAAAATCTCTGGGATCCCTTTTATAAGGGCATTAATCCTACTTGAGAGGGCTCCACCATCATGACCAAACTACTTCCTAATACCATCATTGGGGGCATGGGTTTTAACCTGTAAACTCGCAGAGCACATGAACATTCAGTTCATTGCATCCGTGTTAGGCAGAAGCCTTGTATTTGGCCAAAGCACCGTGCTGTCCACTGAGTGACTCGGACCCTCGCGGCCATTGCTCTGTTTGTGCCATGTCCATCTCTGCTTTAGACCAAGCGGTCCATATGCACATTGAAAGACAACTAATCACATTCTGTGAAAGTGAAACCTGAACACAGTTGCTCCATGGTTTGACTTGATAATGTTTCCCAAAGGCTTCACCTAGGTCTTTCAGCAGCTTGCAACCATGCATGGCTGGCTTTTTTTTTTAAAGTTAGCTCAGAAAAATAACCTATCAAATAAAACATGATCAAAATCTAAACTGAACTATTTGATATTATTGGGCCCATAATATTAGGTATTTTTAAGACCTAATTTTACCATCTAATAATTTCATGGTTGAGGACAGAATGATATAGAAGAGGTGAATCTACTTTGAGTAGCATAAAATAAACATTCTGCCTCAAGTGTGAATTAGTCATGCAGTGATTTCCTTACTTTTGTCCATCTAAATCTAGTGTCAAAAATATAAAATTAAATTAAATTAAATAAAAATAAAAATAAAATAAAATAAAACCAGAAAACACATGTTCATGTGAGCTCAATGACAAGTAAGAGAGCATGTCAGGAACCCACCATTCAGGCCAGCTAAGAAACATGCTTCAGAGAAAATGTGGTTAGTACAAGGGATTATAGTGTAAATTTTCTTTAGGAAATTCATTCCAGTCTCAATAAAAAACTGACAATTCTGGGTACTTGGTAGAGGATTATTTGTTGACAGTTGTTTTGTTGTGAGGTTATCTATTATCATTCTTTAGTAATTCTTACCTTTCTTTTTTTTCTGTTGACTGCATTTATTTTATTTTATTTATTCTTGTTTATTTGTATTACAGTTGTCTGAATTTTCCCCTTTTGGCCTCCTCCATCCGACCCCATCCCCCACTTCCATAGTCTATTCCCACCCCATTGTCCATGTCTATGGGTCATTCATGCTCAGGACTTTTTCTAAGCTTCCATAAATTCAAAACACAACCCAAACAAGGGTGTAATGGGAACAAAGACACAATTTATAATAGCAACCTAAAACTTTAAATTTCTAGAATAAAGCTGACCACTTACAGATGAGATCATATCGTATCTACTTTCACCACCTGGCTTATTTCACTTAGCATAATGCTCTCCAGCTCCATCCATGCTGTCACAAAGAGTAGTAGCTCTTTCTTTCTTTCTGCTGAAATGTTAACAAAACAAAACAAAACAAAAAATAGACAGTGGGATGTTAAGAATAGTATAGGAAATCAAGAAGCCAAAGAACTGATATGTGTAACCCATAGACTTGAATGAAGAGGGCGGGGGATGATGGGATGGGATGCAGAGTGGAGGGGATAAAGGGGAGAAAAAATCGGACAACTGTGATGGCATAATCAATAAAATATGTCCAAAAAAAAGCTGACCAAAAATTTATAAGACCTATATGAAGAAACTTTCAAATTGCTGAAAAATACAAAAGATGCCTTGATCAAATATGAAGCCATGCCATTTTATTAGATAAGAAACTAAACATTATAAAGATGTTAATTTTTATTAAAATAAGCTATCGCTGTAAACAAATGTCAATACAAATAATAGAAGAAAGTTTTTGAAACCAGTTGATTATGAAATTTCACATATACAAAGTAAATAAGCAAGTATAACTACTAAAAATTTAAAAATATATATTGAATGGTGTTAGAATTACCATGTATAAAGACATATATTTAAAACTGAACAAAATAAAACTAGTTTTCAAAACAAACATACTAATGAACATATAAAAAATAAAGTCATGAAATTATCCCAAATGCTTCTAAGAATTAATATTATAAATCCAGCATTATTTTCATCGGAGAATCAGTAACATAAATTACAAAATTAATCGTTCAATCTGTGACTGAATTTTTTTGTCAAAGATTTTATTAAGAAGGCGCATATTTTGCTAAAAGTTATAAAACTAGCCAAAGAACAATAAAATTACCTTCTTGAAACAACCACAAAAATTACTCAACTTTAACCTAACCAGCCAGCACACCTGACAAAATAGAAGGTTCCAAATTCTTTAGCTTTTAGAAGGGAGTCATGGGCAGCAAATAAATACTTATCAGGAGTCTATGCTGTACACTTAATACAAAATAATATTGAATGTACTTTTTATGAAATGCAATACATATCTTTAAAGTATATTTGATTTTTACAAACAGTCTAATATGATAACCACAAGCCCAGCTGTTCAACACGGAGCCCTCACCGCTGTCCAGCAGCAGTCCATGGCAGCAAATTATGTATCATAGAGAACATCCTCAGAGTTGGCTTGAAAAATTCAGATCTAAAAAGGGGTAATAAATGTTGCAGAAAGGACAAGGGAGGGGAGTAAGTGGGAGGGGGTGTTCCTTAAAAGTTAGATAAAGGAAAGCAAGACCAGCTACATAATTTGCAGGGCCCAATACAAAATAAAAATGTGAGGCACTTTATTCAAAAGGCACAAGGAAGAGTGTAAAGGTACTAAAGCACAAATCTTTTCTCTTCAAAAATATTTTATTACTTATAAAAGGTAATAAGGGTATTAGCAATACATGTGTAACAACCTAAACTTACAAATTGCAAAAAGTACATATTCTTTTTGTCATGATTTTATGTAAGGTAACAAAGAATAATTTATTAATATGATATCCTAGTTGTGCATTTGAGCTTTCTATTGGCTCTCTTTTCTGCAAATTCATTTTATTGGGTCATTTATATTTTTAGCAACTTCATTTTTAATTGACACATTCAAAAGTGGCATCTGTCACTCTTAGAAAATGCAAGATTGCAAATTTTTTAAAATAACTTTTAGTTTTGAAAAGGATTTTTTGCTGATGCAATTGTTACTGGAGCTATTGAGAGCACTTTATAGGCTGTGACAAATTGGGTTAAATTTCTAGTAAATTATTTAAGATAGAACTTTCATACATCTACAGATGACATCTTTTGTGGAATATTTTTCTAAAAATATTTAATTCTTCTATTTCATGAACATCTGAATTTAATTTTAAATGTAAATGTTTACAACACCATTTTCATGTTTCTGGATATTCTTTTTGCAATTTGTGGAGGAAGTGCAAGAAAAGTCATTTCATGATTTGTACAGAATTCACAACACTGTTTATGCATTCTATTGATGTATTTTCAATTACAAGGACAAAAATAGTATTAAAGTTGTGTTCTTCCTTAATATTTAGTTTATTTGAAGCATTATAGAAAAATGTTTTTTTTTAATCGAATGCAACAACATTTAAGTTTCATTTCAATTTGTAAGCTTCTGAATATCTGGTTTATGATGCTCTGGTGCTTTTAAAATCCTGATTCTAAACTCTGAGGAATTCTACTAACTGTTATTTGTTTTACTGAAGTGTCCACATGTATGTGCACTTTTGTTTTGCAGTTAGTTACTGACAGCATATACTGCCTCATCTCCAACAGGTTGCTGTCTTGGTGTGAAGCCAGAGAGCTAATATTTGTGAGGTTGCCACAGGGATGAGGTCTGGGGTCTAGGGTTTGATGGGCAAGTCCACACCATCCCAACGTGGAGCTCCCATCGGTCCTAAGGCTATGGCAGGTGCCACCACCGCAGCCATCACTTCTACCACTGCGCTGTTGCTTCTGCTGTTGCTGCGCAACAGTGGTTTCCACTCCGCACCCAGATCCCGACCAGCCGCCCTCTTCCTCTCAGAGCCTCGTGCCTGTCTCCACCCACCGCCTGGACATGTTCACGTGCCCCGCAGCCAGGCCAGCCCCTCAGCTTGCCCACGAGCCTGAGCCTGGGCTCCGTGCAGCTGCCTGGCAAAGTCCTTCTGCGCATGCGCAGGCTTCGTTGTCCCATCCAACTTCAGCTGCAAATAACAAGTTCAAAGATAAAATTATTAGGAATTTTAAGATAGAGACAGCAGAGCATTAAATCAAAGAGGGGAGAAGAGAACATCTAAGAACAGATCACTATACACTTATGGCACAGGTCGCGTGTTCAGGCAGTCGACCCAGAAAGAAGGAGGCAGAAAGAGAAGAGTTTATGACAACACATTAATGAAACTGCATTGTTAGCAAACATTTAAATTAGTATTTTTATTCAAAGGAGTTCACCATAGATATTTATGCATTTATAGTAATGGTGTTGCTTCTGCTCAAATAAGTCCTCAGAATTTCCTTCAAAGTCATTCCATGAGATATGCATGAAATCTATTCTCCCTCTTAAAGAAATGCATTGTGTTTACTCCCAAGGATACAGCAATACTAAGGGAATTGATCTACTGTGTTAAATTCTAAGCTCCATTCCAGAATTTCAACGAAGTTTCACTTCAAAGTAAGGTGGGAAATTAAGAAGCTAAAGAACTGGTGTGTGCAGCCCATGGACATGGACTAAAAGGTGTGGGGATGATGGGAAGGGATAAGGGAGGGGGGCAATGGGACAACTATAATAGCATATTCACTAAAATATACCAAAAAAACCAAAACAAAACAAAGTAGGCATCTTGGGCCTATGGACCCAAGTAATCAATACTGCCATTGTTAAATATTGTATTAATGATTTAAAAATACATTCATACCAATATTAAATTAACTAATTACTTAATTTAAAAGACATTTATTATTTAAATACCTACCATATGCCAGGTCCTTGTACTAGGGATACAATGATGAATGCTACATTTTCTGTCAGAAAGTTTATTCTCTATTTAGGGAGAGAAATCTAAACAAGTAATTGGTAACAGATGTCTGCAAAATTCTGAGAGAAAGAAGAGAACTGTACCTAAAATAGGAAAAGACTTCACAGAGTAAGATAGAATTTGAGCTGGGTTATAAGGATAACTTGGAATACTGAGTGAACCAATTATTTACAAAATTAGCTTTAAATGACTCTTATCCCCAAAAAGCGAGGATAGCCAAAAGAGCAGACCAGAAAACAAAGATCTCCACAGAGTGCAGATTTCCAGGGAAGGAGGAGCTACAGGAACAAACAGGAAGAAAAGATGAAGGGACGTACCACCTGCAACTAGTCTCTTCTGCCCCAAGAGGCAATACAGGAGGACCTGTGAGTCACCTATGAGTGGAGATATTATTAGAACTGACTTTTAAGTAACTAAAAATGATTGAAAAGTTAAAGAATTGGATTAGAGATAATAGCAAACCAGTTACTCAGTAGAAAAGATAATTGGCAGAACTGGGAATATGTTGAAAAATAAAAATCTTCCATGTTTTAACTTCAGTTGAGTTCACACACACAAACATGTTATATGAAAAATGTACACTTTTTAGATGTCTTTGAACGTACACCTTGATGTCTTTGAACATGCTGTTCGTATTGCTGGAAAGACTCCTCCCATTTATGTATTTGGTTTCTTAATTTCCAGTAACCTTTAAATTCCAGCTCTAATTCCATCCTACTCTGAGAAGTCTTTTTCTATTTTAGGCACAGCTTGTTGGTTTCTTTGTTAGTTTGTTTTACAAAGATGCATCATTCATCACTGTATGCCTAGTACAGGACCTGGCTTATAGTAGGCATTTAAGTAATAAAAGTTTATTCGATCAAGTAATTAGTTAATTTAATCCAGTTTAACTTCTTTTAAAAAAACATTAATACAATATTCAACAATGGCAGCACTGATCACTGGAGTTCACTGGTCCAAGGTGCCTACTTTGAAGGGAACCAGTATTAAGAGGCTCTGGATTGGTATTTAGAATTTAACAGAAAAACAATTCCCTTATTATTGCTGTATCCTTAATCAAGTGACTTCTCTTTCCATTTTATTTTCATTTTAGAGATGTTTCTTCAACTCTAAAATGAAAATAATAAAAATTAATTGTTGGGATTATTAGGAAGATTAAATGACAAAATTATAAAATGCTTGCACAGTAGCTAAAGGGCACTGAATATTTATTATTTCCTCCTCCACACACTACTCCATCTTCTAAAAATATTGCTTTCATTATCTTATAGTCATCCTCAAACATGATGCACATAAATAAAAAAAGAATGAAAAATACTTAACATTGTCCTTGGCAGACAGTAGCTTGTTAATATCTGGAATTTCCTACCTCCTTTACTTTCTTGTGGGTAGTATAGTACTTCCTTTATTTTTACAGTAGTGAGAGTAGTAAGTCAGTAATGAGAAAATGATTACGGGTCAGGGTACAGAGGTCTGGGGGAAAATAGGGGAAACAAAAATTTAAAATTGTAAAGAATTCCTCAATTGCCACTTCGCCATTATAACATATAGGTCAAGCACTCTGCCGGTCACTATGTATACACTGTCTCCTTTGATCCACAAATAATCCAACCAAGCTGGTCAGATCTGGGCTCAAAAAGTGGCTCTACAGCTTGAAAACTGTATAGTATGATTGTGGGAAAGTTGGCTAATGTCGTTATTCTTTGGATCTGCATTTCTCATCACTAACATGAT
Source organism: Mormoops blainvillei (assembly GCA_004026545.1). Lineage (NCBI taxonomy): Eukaryota > Metazoa > Chordata > Mammalia > Chiroptera > Mormoopidae > Mormoops > Mormoops blainvillei. The sequence continues at coordinate 11,023 of PVJD01012837.1, read as the reverse complement.
AGCACTCATTTTCAGGGTTGCTTCGAGGATTAGGTGACACGCATAAAGTGCCAACCTTTTAGCGGGACCACAGTGCACAGTGGTTTTGGGGGTTACAGAGCTCACACACTATCACACATGTGGTCAGCAGGGGAGCTTCATCCATTGTCTATCCACATTGGGCCCTACTTGCCAGCCCTGTGTTAGATACAGTTCTAGAGATGTTGCCCACAAGATTCCTGGCACCTGGTTATTCAATCAAATATTAACCTAACTAATGCCGTGAAGGTACTTTGTAGATGTTGTTATTAGGGTATTGATTGTAAAATATGGCGATTTCCCTGGGCTACCCAAGTGGTCCCCATATCATTACCTGAGCCCTTTAAAACAGAGAAATTTCTCCAGCTGGAGTCAGAAGAGAGATTCAGCAGGGGAGAGAAGAGGCAGAAGGACAGGTCAGGGAGACTCAAAGTATGAATGGACTTAACCCTCCACTATTGGCTGTAAAGATGAAGAAAGGAGGGCTATAAACCAGGGAATGCTGGTAACCCCAAGGAGCTGAGAACTTCCTGCCAAAAGCCAACAAGAAAATGGAACCTCAGTTCTATAACCCCATGGACTAAACACGCGCAATAATCCCAATGAGCTTGGAAGCAGGTTCATCCCTAGAGTCTATGGAAAAGAATGTATCTGGCCAACATCTTGATTTTGGCCTTTGTAAAACCCAGTTCAGGGTACTATCTGGGCCATATTGCACCTGGACTTCTGACCTGCGGGACTATAACATAACAAATGGTTATTGTTTGAATGCTGTTTGCTGCTAAATTTGCCATACTTTGCCATGGCAGCAATAGCAAATGAGCAATCTGCCATGGAGAAGATTCAAAATATTATTAAAAACAGAAAGTATTTGAATTCACTCAAAGAGGGCAGGAGTAATCTTTATATAATTCTTTCTATATCTATCATCATATGTTAATATCAGAATGTCAGAATGGCATGAAAATCACCCTCTTTATGAAACTAATGAGGCCTAAAAAAAATAATTACTGGGGCCCTGGCAGGGTGGCTCATTTGGTTGGAACATTGTCCTGTACACCAAGAGGCTGAGGGATCAATCCCCAGAACAGAAGGCAATCAATCAATGCTTCTCTCGCACATCAACGTCTTTCCCTCTCTCCCTCTCCCTCTCTCTCTCTCTCTTTCTTTCTCTCTGTCCCTCTCTCCCCCATTACTCTCTCTCTAAAATCAATATAACACATATCTTCTGGTGAGCATTTTAAAAACAGATAATCACAAGATATATTTTCTTTATTTCTGCGAGTCTATGAATGTAGGGGGGAAAAAATCTCTAATAGGTCTGTTGTTACATTTAATTTCTAAGATGATTTGTTGTCCTAGCAGAAGAATCTTAAACATCCACAGGTTTTCAGAAAACAGAAGGGAATTTTTACAGCTATATTTGATGGACAGTTTCAGTCACGTTATTAGCCAGCCTGCTTGGTATCTGCAAACAACGGGCGCAGGAGCTCCTCTGTGTGCCGAACAGGAAAAATTAACACAACCGCTCCTGACAGCTGAGATTAAACCATTAAAAACTGCAGGAACACTCTCAGCGGGGACACTACCAAAATAGAATGTAATCTTTAATTGGAGAATGACAACTTGTCAGGAGGCTCTCTGTTTCCCTCTCCCCTGCCTCTCATGGCCCAATTTTTACTTTATCGTGTTTGCAGCAGTTCTACTTTGGGTCTTCCTGTTAAGTGTTGATTTTTAAATAATATTCTGCTGGATTTCTTAACCATTGGCCATAGTCTTGTTTGAAAAAAAAAACTTTCACTGATATTCTTACTCAACAAGCTAAAGAAAAAGCTACTTTATCATATCCCTTAAATTTTCAAAACAGTCCATGAAACCAAAGGTGTCACATTTCTAATTTAAACTGACATTCCTGGACGTAGTTCTAAGCATGAATGTGGAGTGAGCTTTGCTCTCATTCGTTCATTAATTCGACAAAAGATTATTGAGCAACTATTGTATTTCAGGAACTATGTCAAGTGCTGGGGACACAAGGATGAACCTTATAGACACAATTCTTTCACCCTAGAGAGGAAGAATGTAATGAAACACAGGGAGAATACATGAAGTTAAGACAAAATCCAAGGTGAAAAAGAAGGTAAGTCTACAACTAAACAGAGAATCAAAATAAAAGTTTAATTCCAAAGAGCTGGATAAGGCAGCAAGAACCTGAGGAGAAGCAAAGACTCTAATTAAAAGCAGGAGGTACCTGAAGTTTATGGAGGGGGCTCTGGTGAGGTTCCCGGTGGTTCCTAAATTTCTACTCAAGGACACACTATAAAGTGCTTCAGATCCTTCCCCTGTGTGGAAAGAAAGCTATTACATCAATACAGACTCAGAGAGAACCATTAGAAATGACCAAATGAAGAGAGGTTATTTCTAATTCAATAGAACACTCTCTTTTTGGAGAAATATTGAGTTGTATTAGAGGCAATACCTTTATTACTTCACCATGGCCCATTGGGACCACTGTAAACAGGCACTAAAAAATCCTTTGTCCCTAAATAGTTCCTCTACTACCTCTCCTCTTCAAAAAGCCAATATTCTGTATCCCTTATCATAAAGAAAATGTTCCAAAAAATAAGTGTCCTGAGCTATTTTAGTTAGTACCAGCAGGTTTTAGTTGATAGTAATGCAAGAATATAGCTCAATAATTTAGGAAAGCAGAATTGGAAGCAATCAGATGTTAGGTTGGAAGGAAGAGAGGAGCTGGATAGAAATGTTCTTAATCATTTTCCTAATTCTGCCTAAGGCTGACCACAGAAGCAGCAATGAAGGATAGAAAACCGAGGGTCCCATAGCCATGGAGAAAAGAAGCACTTGTATCAGAATCTAGCCCTGCGCCCCCTGGGGGTAGGGTGGAGTAGTGAAGCAGATACAACAACCACTCAAGTCATCCAATCATAGCATTTCTGAGTCTGAAAAAGAAGGAGACTTCATTATGGATGGGCTTGGAGAAGAATAGGGTGGGAATTGTTTACAAATATTTTTACACCTAGAGCAAATGTCCTGTGGCTGTAAAGGATGTAATCTGAGTGTAATTCAGGAAGTCCCCAAGATCACCCTTAGGGTTTCATGCTTCACTGGGAGGACTCAGAAAACTCAGAAAGCCATTATAGTTATAGTTGCAGTTTAATACAGTGAAAAGATGCCATTTAAAATCAGCAAATGGAAGAAACACAAAGAGCAGGGTACCAAAGAGACCAGGTGTAGAGCTTCCAGTTGTCTTCCCCAGAAGAGTCATGAAGACAGCACTTATTTCTCCTTGCAGAAACTTATGGTAACATAACCATAAAACAGTCAGTTGGAGCACCAGGGAGTCTACCCCATTGGCCAAGATGGCAGCAAGGGGAGAGCCTTTCATTGAATGCACAAAAAACTAGCAAGATAATTGGACAGAAAAAAACACCTCCCTTTTTCTGGTACCTGATTGGGGATGGAACCAGGGGAAGACAGGCACGTGCACCGTGGATGTCCAAATGGCACAGGGGGAACTTCTGGACCAAAGGGGCCTGTCAGTCTAGCCTGGGGAAAGAAGAGATTGGTTGGGAGGTGGACCCTCCAGAAGCACACAAAAGTTTGGGAAGTTGATTGGTCATTTTGAGAAAGCATCTGGCCCATCCCACACCCAATCTGCACTCCATACATGGTATGTGAGTGCATGCCATGGTCTGCACCCACTTATTCTCTCCATGTGGTCCATGCACTCCAGGAGGGGGCCTCTCTCTCTGTCTATATTGCCCACTTGGTGATGCCCTCACCTGTGTGTTCACATGGGCTCTCTCACCCCGGAGCATGTGACCATGTGGCCCCAGTAGCCACATGGCCCATGGCCATGCAGGCTCTACACCCAGGCTTCAGAAGGGAGCCTGAAATGGACAGCAGCTGGGAATAAGATAACCTACAAGGATGGGGACTAATACCACGTAGCAGCCACCTGTGGGCTCCAAAGACTGTACTTTAAAATGGAGCAGGAATTCTGGACATTGGCTCTCGTCTTGGCCTTGCTGAGGACATGATTGGACATTTTCACTGATGAAAAGATGAGATGTTCTTTGGGATGGGAGTCCTCCATTCTGTCAGGTCGCATAGCAGCTGAATAAAATCTCTTTCTTTTTGCGCCAGCATCCGCCTCACAAGTTTGGCTTTTAATGGCAGCCGGCAGCCTAACCCCCATTTTTTTTCTATTACAGCTACACACAGGAAGTATTTCCAGGCAGGAAAACTCACCTGAACCTTGTTGTTCAAGGTTCTATTGATGGATGGTCACACAGATGTAGTTAATCTTTTTCTCCAGACCCTCAAGCTGATACTTCATGGCCCAAAGCCCCCATCATGAATAATATTGTTAACGTAGAGTATCTGACATGGCCCAGGGCTGCCTGGTAACAAAGGCGCTTTTATGAAGCTGGACATTCCAAAGGCTTAGAAGTTCTTTCTCTCAGAAGCCAGTTAAAGGCCAAACCATTTTTTGGGCAAGGTTTATTTTTTATTGCACAGTGAGCGAGTGAGCTATTATCACAAAAATAATAATTTTTTTTTTAGTATTTTAGTAGTTAAATTTCATCTTGATCATGGCATTAAACAATGCAATGAGTCTTTAAGTCTTAAGTATTTCAAAAGGCATTCCATTACTTTTCATATCGGTTGTAATAGAGTTTGAGCAAAAACATTTTACTCCAATTCTTTTTTAAAAATATCATATGGCTCTCTAAGGAGTTTCATACCTTCACAGGACTGAGATCTGATCATAGACCACATGAGTTGTTCAGAGTGAAAACTGGTGGACCCAGTCTCTGGTCGCATTCTCCCAGTGACCAATGCCTTTCAATCCTGTGTAATAAACCAGGCGGCCAAAGGAGAAGCTGGAAAGAATGCCTGCTGTTCTGGACACTGAGTCTCTCCAGGATGCCTTGTTGAAGAGAAACTGCTTCAGAGTGAACCATTAACATGTCTTCCAATGTCATAACTTTGAAGATCAAGCAAAGGAAGGAAACGGGAGTTTCAGCCCACCTTTTCATGTATCAGCATCAAGGGAGATGATTTGCATCGCCAGTTCACCCCTGAGGAAAAAGCAGAAGTACAAACATTAACAGGCTCAGGATATTTCTTTATTATTTAAGATCTTCAAGGAGCTTAAAACGTGACTAGTGACTGGATCTTGAAACCAAATCAAAGGACATCCCTCAAGTGTAGGAAAAACTATTGCTGAAAGGTCTATCTTCTCAGCCGCCACCCCCATACATATGCTGAACACTTTATACGATCAACAGAGGATTTTAAAATATAAAAAGCCACACTGATTTTGTACAATGTACATAGAGAAGTCTGGGTTAAAAATGGAACTCTTCTTTAAAAAAAAAAAGGACATGCCATTTTGAAGACATTTATTTTAAAAAGAAGGAGGAAGGCAAGGACAGTGCATCTAATTTCCTAAAAATGGAAAATATGAAAGAAAGTAAAAGTATAGTAATGTGAATATAAAACTCAGCAACCCTAACATCAATTAGAATATTGGAACATACTATCAATCAGATTTAAGTCTCCAAAAGATCAATAATGCTTTATAAAAACTGAAGTCTTAATTACTGGTCTTCAAAGAAATATGAAAGTTCCTCTAACACTTATTTTATGGAAGATTGATATCATGAGGAGATCAACCTAATTCTCCTTCATACCAAAACGAAGTACTTTGTATATGAGAAAAACTGATGGAACTGACTACACCTTGCCACAGCCAGCTTTATTTTTAATCTAAAGTTCATATAACTAATTAACAACAATCCCAGAAATGGGGCTGAGCTCATAAAATGTGTGGGTGGGCACACAGAGTCATGCACAGAATTACCCCAAATGTAGTTTTCTGTAGTTCATAATTGACTTGGAATGGAGATTTTGAGTTGGTCCCCTGGATTTTGGCCGAGTTATAGTATTGAGTGTTTTCTTGTTCATTTGGAGAAAGGAATTTTCCCTGGGGAGACCATGCCCTGATGGCAGGCACTGTCTGTTGCTTGCTCAACAACATTTCCCCACTTCTTCCCAATTTCTATTGGGGTCATACTGGGCCCCTGTCCACACTTCCCTCCTAACTCATGGACGACATTTAACCCAGTGTTCTGGGCCAACGAGACCTAAGAGGATGTCTTCTGAAAAGCCACTTAGGTCTTTCACATTCTTGGTATAAAGAATGGTGCACCTAATACCACTCCTTTTTACCACTTTCTCCTGCTCTGAATACCAAAATGGTTTCTGGAGTCACAAGTAGCCACCGTGAGAATATAAGGTGATGACAAACATGAGGATAAAAACAGATGGCAAAACAGAAAAGGGTAAAGCTTGTGCCTCTTATGACATCTGTGTCAGTAGGGACATTCATCAGTTAGATATACGGGAATAACTAACAACTTTAGAAACTCAGGGGCCAGTGAAGGTCCTGTTCCATTGACTGTCATCTGTGTCATCTGATCTGTCGCCAGTCACCATGGCAGGGGGAAGGGAACATAGTAGAAACACTAACTGTTAAAGGCATCTGCCCAGAAACACCAGAGATCACACCTGCCCCGAGAAGGTTCATGCTCCGGGGAATCGCTTTCCAAATTAAACATGTGCATGAAGGTCTTTGTTCTAGCCTCTGTTTTCCAGTCAACCTGGGCTGTGGTATCACACTTAGGATTCCAAATTTTCTTCCTATATGCAATGTGGAGTCCCTGAAGAATTTGAAACAGAAAAGTTACGTAACCATTGTTGCGAGTAAGCGAATTTGATAATAGTGTGAAGGAAGAATTGCGGAAGTCAAGGCTGACGTTATAATAGCTAGTCAGTAGGTAAATCCAATGAGGTAGCTAACAATGAGTGAATAAACTCCAGCAATGCAAATGGGACAGGGAAAAAGAGAGGACAGGGATTATGAGATGAATGGTAAAGTTTCGTAAGGACTGTGAAGTAGGGTAGGTAAGCTTTTGCTATCATGTGACCTGTAGGTGCTAGAACGACTATTGGAACAATATCATCCACTTTCTTGTCAGTATGCTGTGACTCACTGTGTGTACTACTCCTCAGGGAATAGTGACATAATAAAAAATTAGGAGGACTAGGGCTCCTGCCCCGCATGAAATTCCATAAAATTAGTACCTATTTTTCTGGAATACTTTAAATGTAAACTTTATGGAGATAAACAGAGATTTCTAGGAAACCCTTTTAAATTTGGGACTTTATAATAAGTCCATGCTCTTAACAACTTTAAAAGTATTTTCCCTATTAACTTTTTAATTTGTTTAGTGCCATAAATTGTATGAGAAATATAATTTCCAATTTTATTTCACTTGTTAAGGAACTGGAGAGTGATCATGTTTTAAACATAACATTACACAGATAGACTGACATGTGCAAGTGAGGGTTGAGAGCTCAAAATGCCTTACTTTCAAATGCAGTGAATCAGTAAGGACATGATAAACGTATGTACGAAGTAAGTCTGTTTTAATGGCTGTTTGGGTCACTGGGCAAGAGAAGAAGAAACGCAACAAAAGAACATGAGCTAACAAGTTGCTGCTGCTCGTTAAATCTGACTGAGATCAATAGTGTCCCTTCCATTCACCCTACCAAGAAAGGGCACGTTGGAAATAAATGAAAGTCTGTTCTACTTAATGTAACAGGAAAAATAGATTAAATGGAATTTTTAATGTGAATGAGTGCTATTTCTTTCTAATAATCTCATTTTATTTTGGTAGGAGCAGCCAAATCTCAAAATAATTTTGAAAAGTCTGACAAGAAAACTCAATTAGAAAGTGTGGGAAAATATAGGGAAATTTTTATGATGGATACTGTGCGATGTTAGCTGACCTTTACATTCCTTGATTATATTGAATTAATAGCCTCAGTGCTAATGGTAATTACTTAAAATGGCAGAGTGAAAAGGCCGTTGTGTGTTACATAAAATCTCCATGGAAAAGGAAACCCACTAGTTTATCTTGTTTTAATGCTGTGAGGCCATTAATTTGTCGCTGTAAACACATTTCCATTTAATAAGCTCTAACTTTATTTGTAGAGATAAGTTTCTACCCCATGACCAAAACAAGTCGCTTTGCTGAGCTCCTGACTCTTGATCTTTAGGGACAATAACCAATTTGATCTACACACCACAACAAATTTGATCCAGTGTGCTTTATATCTGAGCCAGAGGTCTGAACACTGCTGCCTGTGAGCCAACTCTACAACCTGTCCTTCTAAGTAAAGGTTTATGGGAACATACCAGGTCCACTGTTAGTGCACTGTATATGACTGCTGTTATAGCGCAAAGGTAACGTTGATTCGCTGTGACAGAGAACGTATGCCCAGCAAAATGTAAAATATTTATTTTCTAGCCTTTTAACCTAAAAAGCTTGAATACCTCTCATCTTCACTTATCATTTAATATTAATACAGGGGTTAGCCAAAGTAGATTTACGGGTGTGAGTACACAAAAGAGTGTATTCTTGTATTATTATTTATTAATTATTGTATGATTTATTTGTGTTACAACTATAAACCTACTATTGCCCACTCCTGTATTAATCACCATCACTGTGATCATTAAGGTAGCTAGGAAGATGGTAGCAGGATTTTGACAGCGGAAAAAAAACTGCTTTTGTCTTAAATTCTCAGGATCTTTTCAAATCTTGAAATCTGAACATAGACAAGAGGAATTTATCCCTAAGAAATGGAAACTCACAACATCAAAGATCTGAAGCCTCATTGTGGGAAAATGAGCATCTTTATTCACCAAAATTCTTCTTTTTTTTTCTTCTTACTTTACCCACTTTTCTTCTCATCCTTCCACCACTAATACCATTTATGGTAGGACATGCTGTGAGAAAAGAAGTAATTTGTTCAAACTACGGAGTTTAAAACATATAGCTACTATTACACAATTCAACCTACTCAGAGAAAATAATTCCATTAAATCATTTGTACCTCCCATACAGAAAGAATTGCAATTAAATTACCATGTAGATAAATGCCAGTAGCCAAATAAGAATTGCTGGAGAACAGATCGGAGAATAGTGGAAGTATAAATCCCTAAGGAGTTTGCTGAGAAGAAACTAATCCTACTTCCTCACTACAGAGAGAACTAGGAGAAAGAGCTGTTTTTACTCCCAAAAGCATGGGGTAAAAATCACCCGGTTTCACAGTATATTTAAATAGGACTGGGACTCTGCATTTCAAACCCATTAACCAGGTTCTGAAGGAGATGATTTTGGAACCATGCCTTAAGGCACACAATGTCTATTTTCTTGGCTGGTATTACACATTTATGCCCCCTACCAAACAATAATCATTTTTTAATTATAAATGATTATTATATATAAACTATATATATATATGTAAAAGAGGAAAATTCAGTTTTGAAACAGTTGGTAAAATACATAGGGTAGTTTTAAAGACAGGATTTTATTTTAAATGTCTAAGAAATCTTAAAACCTTAATAGGTTTAAACAGTGCAGACTTCTTCCCCCATTGTTTCATCTATTAATTTTGTCCATGGTATAACTTTTTGAGCAGAAATATTTTATTTGGTGTAATTCAATTAATCAATTATTTGCCTTATTGTTTATGCCTTCAAAATATGCTTTTTTCTTTATAACGTGCAAATATGTTTTTCTTTATAATATAGGGAAGTATTTTTTTTTCCTATTAACTCTTATTGTTTAACCTTTCACAGTTGGGTTTATCCCAAATAGAGATCCCCTTGCACTTGGTAGGAATGAAGTTTTATTTTTTGCATGGGGCCAGACAGTTTCTTTATAATATATCCATTTTTCATTGATTTGTGGTGCTATCCTTTGTGCATGTGTGTGTATCCACAGATAACCTATCTATATAGAATAAAAATTCAATCCAGATAATGTAAAAATAATGAAAGAGGGGGAAAAAAAAGAAGTTTTGTTCTAGGATTTTCAAAATGAAAATCAAGGAATAGCACCCACAAAACAGAATATGAAATATGCATTCAGTAACAACATAAAACCAATTAAAACCTGATTAAAATGACTACTAATTATTAATTTTTTGAAAAAGTAAAAGATACTATTAGAGTTGTCAAAATAATCTTTTTAAATGAAGGAGGCCAATATGTAATACAATCAAAACAATATAAAAATTAAAAGGAGAAGTGGTTAAAGAGTAAAAAGGTAAAACAGAAAAACAGGAAGAGAGGGGAAACCAGTGTGACGATTGCCCGCTGGGAGAAATTTCTGAAGCTCATATGGAATCCCGGGAGCATTTAGCAGCCCAGATCGTTTGCTCCAGTTTCCTTTCTCACTTGGCTCACAACCCACCCTAGTCTCGAATTTCCCATTTAAATACCAGGCAAGCTCATCGGCTGTCCAGGCTTGCAGTTGGAACACCAGTCTTCCCCACCTACTATGTGGGTACGTGCTCTCTCTCTCTCTCTCTCTCTCTCTCTCTCTCTCTCTCTCTCTCACACACACACACACACATACACACAGAGACACACAAACACGTTCATAATAAGGAGTTTCTTTGTCATGTGGTTTTAAGTTCCTTGAGATTCCCTTGACCGTGACAAGAGCCGGTGCTGAGTTAGAAAATTTTAAGACTCTAAGGGACTTCTTCAAGTTTTGAACTTCTTCCTATAATTTTTGAACTTGATAGTTTTCCTGGTTCTTGGTTCATATTGTCACATCAGGATGACTTTGCTGAAAGTGAGTATGAAGTAAAATATGTGTTTGTTTGGAACTCTTGGGTTCAAGGAGCCAGCAGGCTGTTGGAAGTGCTTGCCTTAACGGGAAGCTGCCATGCCTGACTCCAGTTGCCCTTCCTGTAAAAGTGGAATTGGCTACCCACTGCTCCGCTCCCCGGTGACACTTTCCGATGCTCCTAATTTAGTCCTTATCAAACACTATAGGAGAATGTTTGTTTCCATGTCTGCCTTTCTGTTTAGGTTCTGAGATCATAATAAGCAGGAATC